>CAJNJA010016887.1:13668-34641 GCA_905231915.1 Symbiodinium necroappetens | reverse complement strand
ACCCTAAACCCTAAACCGAAGGTTCGGGGTTCAGGGCATGAGGCATTACGTTCACGGCGCGGCTTCGGATCTAACCTGAGCCCGGCAAGCTAACCTACCTATAGTCTCCAAAGGCGTACTCGGGTTCACAGGGTTTGTATTTCAAGAAACTTCTTGGGTACGGAGAGACAGGCAGACAGAGGAACGGACGAGTCATGAAGGTTCCAAGCCGGTTCGCACATCACAGCAGCTGGACTGCTGCATGACAACGTAGCCTAACTGTACAGGATTCTCGAAGCCAAAGACCTGTACATTGCAGTCCGAAGTCAGGCTACACGGCTTGAGAACGGCTGTGCCGAACGACTCTTGCTGCTCATTGCGAAGCGTAAAGGGTTTAGGGATGCGTAGGGCGTAGGGCTTTTAGGGTTTAGNNTTTAGGGTTTAGGGATATCTAGGGTTTACGGTTTAGGGATGGTTAGAGATTAATGAGGGTCTATGAGCATGTCGTAAAAAAGAGTATATTTGTAAAGCTCCTACACTCTTCTTAAACACAAGAATCACAAGAAGCTTGGGAACTCTCCGCAAGTTGCAGGTGACCATCAAGCCTCACAGCAATCACCTGTTGCACTGTTTGTCGTCCATTGGAGTGCGAGCACAGCACCTGCGATGGCTGGGGCTGGGAGGGTTTGGCCTGAGACCTTGGCTCACGTCCTGGCCTGGGCCCCCAACAGTTCAACAAGTCGCCACTCATGGCGTGGTCAAGTTGGTTCTACCAGTGCCTTCCTACCTGGAGCAAACAAAGCTGCCTCCGAACGAGTCGTTAGAAAGAAAGGACTCAGAAATCAAATCCAATCAGGGGTACAGTCACAGTCGCCGCAGTCCCTGCCACTGCCGCTATCGTCATCGTCGTCGTCTCGTCCTCTTCCTCGTCGCTTGTTTGGTACCGGGCCTCACGTGCCTGGCATTGAGCTCACATGCCAGCACGCCCAGGGCCCCTATTAAAACCCGAATCCCTATCTGGGGTTGAGGGTTTAGGGCCTAGCAACCCCAACCCCCAATTAGACCCCAAATCGTGTATAAGCTCCCAAGCACCCTAAAACTCCGTACATGTTACAGCTTCTATAGGCCGTAAAGCCACGAAGCCTAAAACTCAAGCCTCAAACCCCAACACAAAGCACAGACCAAAAAGATGCGATAAATCTCGAGTATAGGGCTCTGTATCGGACCCCTAAACCCTAAACCCTGAACCCTAAACCCTAAACCCTGAACCCTAAACCTGAACCCTGAACCTCAAATCCTGAACCCTCAACCCTAAACTTGAACCCTGAATCTTAAACTCTAACACCTAACCCTGACCCTGACAAAGCTCGGCCTTTGGGTGCTTCTTGAGGTACGTCCTGAGCTTGGCCGTCTAGGTTGAGACTTGTGGGCTAAGGGTTTGGGCTGTTGGGTTTTAGGCGTTTAGGGTTTAGGGCAATTTTTGGGGCTGTGGGGTGCAGCTGGGCTTGGTTTACAGCTCATTTGGGTTTGTAAAACCCTATAAACCCTAAACCCCTGAACCCCTCCTAAACCCAAACCCTAAGCCCTAAACGGCATAGGAGTCACAACGATGCAGGGCTTACCGTCCCGAGAGGTTTGAGGCTTCCGGCAGGCAGAGTTCTCAGGAGTGTCGTCTTTACGGGCTCTTCGGATCTAAGTACTAGGTTGGTTTAGGGTTTAGGGTTTAGGGTTTAGGGTTTAGGGTTTAGGGTTTAGGGTTCCCCAGTAACCCCTTAATAATATGGGCAGCCTTGTTCCCAAAAAATTCGGCTTTAATGAACAGACCTCCAAATAAAAAGGGCAAAGTATTACTGGGGAACCTAGAGTAAGGCTTCCAGTTTCGCTGCTCAGGGTTTGGGGTTCAATCTAGGACATTTTCAGGTGGGTAGTTACCGTTATAGGAGCCTTATAGAAGGTCTTTTTACCTTATAGAAGCCTCATAGAAGCCCTTTTTGCCCCAAACTCCCCACCTGTAGGTTCCTTTAATTCAGGGTTGTGGGATTTCAGGTGCAAGTAAGGGTTACGGCTGTAGTGGTTTGGAGCATCTTGGCAACGGTTTAGGGTTTAGGGCTTTGGGATATCATGCCTCGGGGTCGTTGGGGGGATTAGGGCATACTCGGAAGGGTCTGATCTTTCTGGCGTTCGAGTATCGGGTTCAACTCGCCAGGAACATCTGGGGCAAGGCTGCTCAGGCCCTATATAGTAGGTTTCTGGGACTTTGGGACCAAACTCAACCCCAAATCCTGAACCCAAGAACCTGCTAAGTTATGAACCCGGAAGCCGGAGAACGCCTTCGTGAAACCTGCACATGGCACCACACACATCACCACACCCTAAAACTAGTATGGTAAAGCTTGATCCCTAGCCCATGAACCCTAAAACCTAACGTAGACATTAAACCCAAGACCAAACCAGCGGCGCCGCTCAACGACCTCCGGCACAAAAACGTTCGAACCCGCTAGGAACACACATGAAAGTCCCAACCACAGCCCGCAACACTGTCTGAAGCCCCCCCAAGCCCCAAACCCTAAACTCTAAACCCCTAAGCCCCGGTGCTGTAGGGCATTTCAATCAAACTGGGTGGTCAACACCAAGGCGCGCTTTGGCCTCTGCGATCTCCTCCTCCGACTCAATCGGAACTGCCTTGTCGGAGCTCTGCAACGAATGTAGGGTTTAGGGCTTATAGGATATAGAGTTTAGGGTTTGGGGTTTAGGGTAAATGTAGGGGCCCGAATGACTAGAATAGAATTTTTGGCTCCTTATAGTAATGTTGCAAGAGGTCGGAGGACCCAAACTCAAGGCCCCATAACTGATACAGGGCTTGCAGATTTCAGGGGGACTCTCCAGGATTTTATCATGATATAGTCGGGAGGCATGGTGTTCCGTGGTCCTACAGGTACTGACCGGGATTGTCCTGCAAGGCACATGGAATGCAAGGGTTCACGGCCGTGGCTTCGCATGGCTCCTGGTTTGTGCGCTGGAATCACGCTTAAAGGTTTCGGTCCAGATCCTACTGTCCGATATCCAACATCTACGAGGTGTGACCACATGTGTATACATACATATATACATACATGCATACTTACCTACTTACTTCCTTCCTTCCGTCCTTCCTCGCTTCCTTCCTCCCTCCCTTCCTTCCTTCCTTCCTTCCTTCCTTCCTTGCTTAATTACTTACTTTCTGACTTACTCACTCAATCACTCACTCACTCACTCACTCACTCACTTACTTATCTATTTACTTGCTTACTTCCCTACCTGCCTACCTACTTACTTACTTGCTTGCTTACTTGCTTACTTACTCACTCCTTTACTTTACTTTACTTTACTTTACTTGTCTTACGCACTGATTACTGACTCAGTCACTCACCCACTCACTCACTCGCTCACTCACTCACTTACTCACTTAGTCACGTACTCACTTACTCATTCACATATTCACTTACTTACTTACTTACTTACTTACTTACTTACTTACTTATTTACTTACTTATTTACTTACTTACTTACTTACTTACTTACTTACTTACTTACTTACTTACTTACTTACTTACTTACTTACTTACTTACACGCATACATACATACATACATGCATACATACTTACTTACTTATTTACTTACTTCCCATGCATGCATGCATACATACACACAAACACACACACACACACACACACACCCGCGCGCGCGCACGCACACGCACGCACACACGCGCACACACACACACACACGCACACGTAGTTTAGTTGCCATGATTCTTTTGATTCCGTTGGCACACGAGTAAAATTGTCATGGGGTTATCCGGTCCTTTTATTTGTATTATCATCATCGTTGTTAATGATGTTGTCATTGTTGTTATACTGCTTTCATTATTATTCTTGTAGCTATTGTTATTATGGCAATTATAGCCACTATGGTTATTATTTGTTAATGTTAGTATTGTTATTGTTGTTATTGGAAGTATGATTGTAATGATTGTCATTATTGTTATTGTTGCTATTATTGTTGTTATCTTTGTTATTGTTATTACTATTATTGTTGTTATTATTATTGTTGTTATTATTATTGTTGTTATTATTGTTGTGAATATTGTTAATACTAGTATCATTATTACTTTTACTATCATTAGTATTGTGATTGTCATTATTCTCTGTAGGTCTTCGACAGTCCCGAATTGGCACTACCTTCCCCCGAGCAATTTGACCCTGCCCAGAACTTCGAGCAGCACAGCGGCCCTGAACAGTACAACACTCGAGCGATAAGTTGTTCGCCACCTCCCTGTTTTTGCACCGGGGAGGCTCTCTTTGACCTCACCACGCGGCAGGTTGCTGGGTAGCAGTGCAGTTTGGGCTTGGGTCCACAAGGGTTCGCGCCAAGGCCCTGAGCCAGCATAGCATCAGTGAAGTCTTCCAATCATCGAGTTTTGCCAGGTCATCACCCGGGACCGACAAGGAAAGTTGCCGAGGGGCCCTCAGTTGCCGCGAGAAGGGGATGACCTGTACCGATCTGTATCACGATTACGCTGACTTGTTGTTTGTGTTCTGCACCCTGAGAAAAAGAGAAGAAATAGTATCGGAACATATTCAGGTCGCTATGCAGGGGGGTTTGCCACCTAATGAGTGCTTGACATGCTGTTGACGATATCGACCAGCACTGACTGCTATCATCCTGAACTAGATAGATGAAACCTCACTGCAATGCCAGCCAGCATGAGTCTTAAGGACACGGCTCAAGGCGGGGGAGCGTTGAACAGATCTCGCTTCAAGGGAGGTTGAGGTTTCACTTACGATTACGATACTGTTCTCCCCCCCTTTGCAAGGGTTGCAGATCCGGGCAGGATTATTGCCGAAAGCGAGATCTACAGCAAGCCATCTCAGTCTGTTCGTTGTAGGCTTGAGCGCTTTGTTGTGTCCACGGTTCCGGGCAGATAGTGCCGCTGCTGCATTACAAGCCCAGAACCCCATGCGTGTTCCCTGACAGGTCGTGAAGGCCAAGCGATCTGTCAACCTGGATGCCTATCGCGATTCTTGACAGGAGCAGTTCAGTGTAGGCGTTCGTTCTTGGCTGCATTCGTGGCACATCGGTACATTGGACTAGTAGCACCAGCATTGTTGGTATCATGATTGCAACTATTGCCAGTATGTCTCGTGCCTTCATGTATTGGATTGTTTTCGCTGAACACGGCGACGGTGACGCATCGACGACGACGGCACTGCTACTACTTCGAGCACAAGCGACCACGGCTGCTGCGACTGCTGCTGCTACTGCGGCTGCTGCAGCTTCAGCTGGCACGACGACGACGACGACGGCGACTGCTACTCCTGCTGGTCGTTCTTGAGCTAGTGATGTGATTAATTTGCATCTGCTTCCTTGTTTCTCATACTTCGGTAGATGTCTGAGTGGGCGTTCAGAGGGTTTTCGGGCGTGTGGTGACCTAGGCCCAGGCGGTAAAAGAGGGAGTTGTCTGAGCGCGCTGAGGCCTACTACGCCCGCCGAGCAGAGACCCTTGAAATGGCATTCACGGGGGCTGCGTGGGGGTTTTGCAGGGCTTCTGCTCTGGAATCAGTTTGGACGGGGAGTCGGGAGAGAGCCTCAAGAGTTTCAACAGCCCGCGGGCTGATTAGAGATATGCCTTGGGATGCAGGCTGCTTTCGAAAGGGAGAGCAGCAGGAGCAGGAGCAGTAGCAGTAGAAGCAGTGCTGCTACTGGTAGGTAGTCGTGGTCGTGTGGTCGTGGTAGTGGTAGCAAAAGGAGAGAAACAAGAAGAGCTGCAGGCCGTGCCCGGCACTGGAGTAGGTATGGTCCTGTTTCCTGTGGTAGCGGTTTCGGCGTCGTAGTCTGCGTTGTCGCACTCGCCGTGGCAGTCCATAGCACCATACTCCCCGTCGTAATATGTCGTAATGATGTCTGATTGAACCGGTCATGACATGGACATGCAAGAATGGTAAGGAGCATAACAGAACAAGAAGTTGTGAAACTTGGGAAACGCTCAAGATAGGCAGTTCTGATCACTATGATCGCCGGGTGCCATCAACACACCACCTGTCAATCCGTAGGTTTTCAGCCATTGCCCTGAAGCCGTAAAGCCCGAAAGCTCCGAATCCGAGCCCTACGCCTTGATTGGCGAGACACAGCAGCAGAGGATCGAACAAGCCCTGGCGCAGCCAGCTCCGGGCACGGAGACTGCGACGCGCCTGGACGACTGCCTTACCATAGGCCCAGGGCGTCTTGGGGTAATGGCTTCTGTACAGCTTCGCTGGGCCTCTCTGGTACAAGGATTCCTGAGTTCTAGGGCTTACCCTAAACCGTGAAGCCCCACGAAAGTAACCTCGAAAGCACAAAAACAAAAGTAAACCCTTTTAAACCCTTTCAGCCTATAATATTTCAAGATTTGTACATCCAGCCTTGGGGCCCTTCAATCCCAACCTCCAGAAGCGCCTCTCAGCCTCCGGTCCCGGTGGACAGGGCCTACCGGCTGCTACCTCAGCCGAGAGCTGCGCCTGATGCAAGGCCTAGGAGGGTTTCGGGGATTCTGGGTTCAGGTTTATAGTTGTGTAGGATTTAAGGTTGAGCGCGAGGTGTAATTTGGGTTCAGAGCTCAGGGTTTTTGCAAGGTGTTGTTTCTTGGGTTGGGCCCGAAGTCCGCACCCCTAAACCTCAAGCACGTTTCGAAGTTAGGCGCAGCGAGCTCTGGGACGTACTGAACGAATTTGAAGCGTCAAAACAAAGTACCAAGATTATTCCTTGGGCCTCCTAAATTATCCATGTATCCTAAACGCACAACTATTTGAATCGCGTGCATGACAATCCCTGGATTAGGGGGTTTGCGGTTTAATTTGGAGTTTCAGGGTGTTGGGCTTGGGGCTTTCGGCCCAGAGAAACCCAAAGCCCTTGATGGCGGAACATACCTTCACCATTTTGTATTTAACATCCGAAGCCCTAAACCCTAAACCCTAACCCTAAAATACTTAGCAGCATGTTCCTTGTCATGCATGGCAGCCCCCGAAACTCTAGGGGCTTCCCATCGGGGGCCCCTTACTTTGGGTTGGGCTTGGCAGCATGGATCCTGTTCCGGGTTGCTATGAGGATCCTTCGTCGTCTGAAACTTCTATGTATGAATGATATGGAATCTTGACTAAGCAATAATAATACTGTCCGAAGAAGTATTGCTGTACTATCTATGACATATTCCAACAGCCTATTCTAAATACTAAGGCCCTTACAATAGCATTGCCGATGATGATCCAAAGGACAAGGCAATAATAATAATAATATCATCATCATCATCATCGTCATCATCATCATCGTCCTCTGTGTCATCATCGTCATCATAATCATCGCCATCGCCAGCAAGAGACAGACTGAAGGTCCCTGAAGGCTCTTCGACCGGGGTTCGCAGCCGGGGTTCGCAGCCAGCCTAAAAAACACGAGAGAGGAGGAGGCGCGAAGCCGGGGGCCCCAAGCCTCAGACTTCGTGGCACCCTTTTAGACTCGATAAAGCCCAAAGAGACTCCAGAAGCTTTGCAGTGATCCGAAGCGCCGTAAGTGTCTCCCGGAAGGGGTTTGGCTCGATGCCGACACTGGCAGCCGGTGGCTGATCGATGGTGACCAGGCTTTCCGAAACTTGAAGGTCGTGCTTTGGCTCATTGTAGTTCAGGGTTCAAGGGTGGGGAAATGAGAGGGGAGGACTATGACGGGGGTTGATGTTGACGACGATGATCATTGAAGGCGCAGGATTTATGATCAGGCCTGTTTTCAGGTTTTGGGACATCTGGGCTGTCTTCTTGGTTTTCAGCTCGTTGGGCCAAGAAAGGGTGCTCCATGAAATGCCGGGGCTCAGAGCTCTGCGCTCTTGCTTAGCCCCTGACATAAAGCCGAGGGCAACCCACGACCTAGTAACCCAGTACTTGGTACAAGTTAGTTAGAGGCCTGAATGATGTTCCCAAGAAACTTTGCACCGCCGTACCCATAACCCCGAAACCCCATGGAACCAAGGCGATCATGTAAGCGTCGAGCGCGAACTTTCCTGCTGTATGGGGAGCTGGGACGCAGATCCTCCAAAACCCTAAGCCACCTACCCTAAACCCTAAACCTCTAAGAAGACATCCTGAACCCGAGACTTGACTCAGAGCCGCAAAGAGCTGAAGCCGTCAAGCCGAAGCCTTGCTTCGGCCGCCGAGCCCGCAAACTTCAACCACGGGACCCTGAGCCTCAACTTGGGTACTGTAATGGTCGGAATACTTACCTGCAATATGCAATATACCCCAAAACCTCTTTCGGGGGCTACGTTTAGTTCAATTAGGACAGGAAAAAAGGCACCAGTGTTTCTTTGTTGTTTTCTTTGTTTTACTTAGACCAACTAGCACCCAGGGCAAGAAGGCAAATCAAACGAAATGAGAAAGAGCGTGCGTTTTGTTCCTCTTCACTTACCTCTTTTCGTTTCATTGGTTTAATTTGAGCTTTTTCACTTTGGAATCGCATGCCAGGTACGTTCTATTTCTCTTTCATGTAAGTAGCTCTTTTTCAGAGGAATAAAAGGCAGGCTGTGTTCTAATTACGAGCAACAGAAACACGCGCTACACTTGTACTCTTTCTTGTAATTAGAGGCACAATACAAATGAAACAAGGAAGCGTCTGTAAGGTTGGGACACGAGACCCTTGAGAACTTTGGATGTAGAACTCAAGCGCCTTTGGTACCAGCCTGGTGATTCATTCCGTTCCTTTTCGGTTTTCTTTTGCTTGGTTCTCTTGCCTCTTTCTCGCTTGCATTGGAAAAGAGCCCAAAGAACTAAAGCAAAAGGGAAACAAGAGTTCCTCTCTTCATGCCATAAAAGTGTCCCTGTAGTAGTTGTTCTTATGCCCGACTTCGGCAAGTTTCATCTCATTAGCCATAGTTTGGACAAATCCGGCTCTCCAGGCGTCACACCCCACCCCTAAGCCATGTTGGTGCGGAGAGGGGCGAGTCTCCAGGTCCCAAGCCCCAATCTCCAGTTCCGAAACCTTCGAGGATGCTGAAGTAGACAACTGCCTGCGCTATTTGTAAGACTGTGCCCCCAAACCCTGTTCAAGTTGTTAAGGGCTCTATATTCCACCATACTCAGAGTATAACACACCCCAAAGCGCTCCATTCTAGTTATTCGCGCCCCAACTGGATCCGATCACTTGGGAGGTCTACCGAGTGCCCGTCCTGGCAGCACAGCTCCTCGATCCGACCAAGGCCTGCAATTAGGTTATCCCCCATCCCCTATGGCTCCTTTATAGCGTTACAGAACTATACCCTCAACCCCCGCTCTAATCATTGAGGCCCCTTTCAAACTTTCTTCCCCCATATCACATTTTTTTCGTTTCTTGTTGTGGCGGGTCCTTGTTAAACAAGCAAGACTCCGCTTCAATAGATGCCCAAAGGCCGTAAGCTTGGGGATGCTTTGGGGGTTTGATCCTTTGATGGAGGCTTTGAGGCGCGAAACTCCAAGCACTGCTAGTTCTACCCCAGGTGCAAGTACTACATACATCTTCTAGCATGCATGCCATTGCTTGTGACTGGTACCAAGTGCTTTTACTAGCCTCAGTGCAAGGATCAGGCCCAGTGACAAGTCAAATCGCTGTAGTCCAGCTTTGCAGGGTGAAAGGCGTGAAGGGTTCAGGGTTTACCGGCCCCAGGGTTTAGGATCTGAGGCTTAGGACTGAGGGTGTTTAGGGTTTAGGGCCTCAGGATTCAAGGACTACGGGCTTCGGGGTTAGAGGCATTACTGTAGGGTCTTAGGCTTTAAGGGTCTGTGGGTTTTCGGTCCCTGTGTTTAGGCCCAAGACTTTCCTCTCTCTCTCTCTCTCACCCTCTCTCCCTCCCCCTGTCTTCGTTCCTCTACCAGTCAAGCCTTGCTTTTTTCATTGGGGGGAGTTGGGTGGGGTGATGGTTAGGGCGAATTTAGGGCCATGGGCAACCACCTCTGCAGTGTCTCATGCCTCCAGGCTGCTGCCATCCACGACAGTGAGGACTCAGTCGGGAAGCCGCACGGTTTGTTCATGGTTCAAGTTCCGTGCTGGATGTCGTTTTCCGTGCCGGTTTGATAGGTTGACTGCCATAGCTGACAATACGTCACAATAGCGAACAGCAGCAGCAGCAACAACAACAACAACAGTTGAATAATTGACACTGTAGGGGGAGCGTAGCGATAGCCGGCAGCAGGAGCAGGAACAAGAGCAGGAGCAGGAGCAGCAGCAGCAGCAGCAGCAGCAGCAGCAGTAGCAGCAGCAAAAACCATAATCCTGACGCAGGATGTGCAGCAGCTGCGCCCGGTCCAACAGCCGGTGGTTGTCTCGGTGGAAGTAGCTGGCCATGGCCCCAGCAGCCAGACACGATTGAAGAAGCAAACAAGAGCGAGAGAGAGAGAGGCAGATTTTTTTTTTTTGTGTGTGTGTGTACTGTCTTCAACCCTATCCTAAAGACGGTTTGCGGGGTTTCCAGGACGAAGTTCGATGTGTCTCCTCAGCTGCCAAACTCCCCGTCAGTGGGGCCCAAGGGCCTATAGTTTGGCCAGAAATCGGAAAGCGCCTTCCAAATTCGTCGGACATTTTCACTGCAGGATCCCTAAATGTAAGGGTCGGAATAATTAGCAATCATATTCTCTAGGGTTCCCTATTCTAAGTGTACCACAAGAGACCACAGTCCTACTCTAATTATTTCGGATCCTATTTGAGCAAACTTGAGAAATGGTCTGGGGCCTTGGGAAGAGTTAGCAAGACAAATTGGCTTGTCATGATATTATGGTCGTCTGAATGGTTACGAACAGCATTCGAATAGAGTCGCCTTTAATTCCCAAACCCTGTTCGAATCATTGATGACGATGCCTCTATACTACGTCATTTGCCCTGAAAGTTTAGCCTCCCAGATCACCGAGCATGGTGAGTTTGTGCGCAGGGTCCCATCAGGAGATGCATGATATGAAGGCGGGTGGACTTTTGCTCGGTCGTTCGAGTCCTAAAAAACATATTGTTGTTAGTAGCAGTTCATGATTACTAGGTTTAAATTGAAACTTTTTTGATTTACAGTAACTATTGGAAGAGAATCTGAGAAGAGGAGAGCAAATTTGCGAATAAGTTCAAGACCCGTGCCTTCACTAGTGGAAGGGATGTCGAACAGAGTGCTCGGCCATGGCCCCTAAAATGGCACCAGTGCGGTGGCAACCAGAAGCACCAAGCGAAAGATGCCACCAACTTCGCACCTAAACCCCAAGTAGAGGAGCCGTAGACGCCGGCGAGCCCTAGACAAAGTCTTTCCCCCAGGCCCAGCAGAGATGCGTCCACGGGTCCCTCAGTGGCCTCGGCAGCAAGATTGGTGCGTCTGTGCGTCTGTCTCTGTCTGTGTGTGACAGTCAGTGTCAGTGTGTGTGTGTGTGTGTGCGTTTGTTTGCGGTTGTGCTTGTTTTTGTAGTCTTTTCTGATTTCATGCTTTGCCTTTCTGGGCTCCCCTTGTGGTTTACTGTGCACACGGTTGTCTGGTAAGGTTACCTATTGGGCTGGTTTGAAGGATTTGGTTCAACGCCCGGAGACCTGAACCCAAAACACCTAAACCCCTAAACCCTGAACCCTAAACCCTAAACCCCAAACCCTAAACCCCAAACCCCTACACCCTAAACCCTAAACCCGAAACCCCTACACCCTAAACCTAAACCCCAAACCCTAAACCCCAAACCCTTACACCCTCAACCTAAACCCGAAGCCGTAAACCCCTGTTCATTCCAGCTGCCTGCTCGCCGGAGGTTCGCACGCGAGGTCCGCAAGCAGGCGAAGGATGACGACCCACAGCCGCACCTGGAGTCGGAAGAGTTTCTGGTTCGTGTATACTTTTCAAAAGGAAATAACAGTTCTCAACTGCCTTCAAGAACAGATGGCAAGCAGTGCTCGTATTTCAGATGTCGCGAAGTTTGGAATAAAATTAAAGATATTGCGTTATATTTGCTGCTTTTCGAATTGAGCTGTTCTCTCCTATTGTCAGTAAGTACTGTCGTTGGCAAGCTCTCATGCCACCACCATGCTGTTTGCATGCTCATGAATAAGAGGGTATAGCACGACTCTATTCATCTTCTTGATGTACATGATAGCCTTCTTCATCATATTCAATCATCATCGTCCTGGTCGTTGTCACTATCATTCAGATTGATCATGTTGCCATGCTCTTCCTGTTTGTCCAACCTCCTTCCTTGTATGTCCTACTCAAGGAGGACTGCGAGGAGAACCCGCAAGACAAGATGCCCGTCAAGGCGACGTACCACGGATGGTGCGTGCCTGAGATGAGAGCACGCAGTCGTCAGGTCAGAGGTTTCTTGGCCAGCTCTGCCAGCCCATATTGTCGTCGGAAATCCCTGAGCCCGTAACCCTAATCCCCGAACGATCTCAGTTGGAAACATCCTGCAGCGACCAAAGCCTGATTAAGGGCTCTAGAGGATCCAGTGTGTACTGGGTCTTCTTTAATTTACGGCTTAGAACTCAGGGAAAGGTGCTACGAGCAGTTGCACTGACAAGGGAGATGCGAGAGGACGAGGAAACACACTCACCTTTATTGCAGCGATTGCCTAGCAACTGCAGTTATGCTGCTGGGTGATAGTAACACCTCAAACCTGAGCACGGACCGCAAAGAGGGCTTGCTGCAGAACAGAAGCTTCATACCAAGAGCACACCGAAGCCTAGTCCGCCTACTCGCCAGGCTGGATGAGTCAGGCTGCTCAGCTCATCTTCAGATGCGAGGGGCTGCGAGTCATGGACATAGTGCAATGCTGCAAAGGTACTTGCAGCTTGGTATAGTATGGTACTAGGTTTGATGGTACGCTGCAACGCAACATATATTTAGAGGCTATATGCTTTTTATATAGAAGGTATATCACATGTTGCACAACATGCATCCCGTCGATGCCTCATGCCCCAATGCAGGGGTCCGAATAATTTGTCGTACTATCCCCTTGCTGTCCCCACAAGTTCGAAGTGGAATACACCCCAAAGCCTGAATCTAATGAAGAAATCCCCTAAAAGATGCCTGCACGTGCTTTCGGTCGGGTTGAGGGTTTCAGGTCATGGTCTAACTGCTACTGCCTTTCTCTTCCCGGCCTCTGAAGTAGGGCGGTAGATCCAGAAGTTCTTTCTTGTCATTGTGCTGAAGAGGAGTAGCTGCGCGCATTCAGGCGGTTTCGCTTAAGAGTCTATTGCCAACACGATACTTCATGGAACTGAGATCTGACGAGTGGCTCGTCTTTTCGCAGGTCCTATATCCCCAACTCTTGTGTCAGAAAGAATGCTGAGACCGAGCAGCCCAATCACTCTTCTAGTCAACCGGCCGGGAGAATCAACGGATTCATGGCGCAGTCCCTCTCGAGGTATGCGGGTGACCTGGCGCTGTGAGAAGCTCCTTGGCCCACTGAGCCTATGGGTGTCTGGGTAAAATCTTGAAGGCTTTGGGGATCAAAAGAACTCTACGCTCTCAAGGCTACATATACTGGAGCCTAGATTGGGGCTGCTCTGGATTGGGAATCCCTTTACGTAGCCTTGGGGATTTTAAGCCTCTATGGGAATTGGCTGTTGGCCTGGCGTTGCCTAAAGTTCACTTACTACACACGCGCAGATGGTTGCATCCCCTGAAGCCCGGCACAAAAGCTAACTTCCGTAGCATGAAGCGAGATTTGCAGTCTTCTGGGGGCAGGACTCATTTTCCTGGCGAGCCTTTTCTGACCTAAACACCCCAATCTCTCTGAACTCAAGCAGACATGACAAGCAAGGCCATGAACTCCTCCATGCTAGCCCTGCACCCAAGACCCTCGAGCCTGAGTCTTATTTCGTGAATTGCCCAACGCTTAGCAATCTAGACACCTTCAGGACAGCGACCTTCTTCTCCTGGGAAAGGGAGGCCTCCTTCCAGGGCGTTTGGCGCATTGCTGGAAGCCTCCTGGCAGATCTACAAGAAGAAACCTTAGTGCTCAGCCTTGATACAGCCTGCGACCCCCATTGATGGTGCTTGTCGATTGAAAACTCCAGGCTATTGCTTGCTCATGCACATCGACGCTTTCCGCGAGGGGGCCACACATTTGGACAGTCGGAAAAGCCGGCGGCTGGGACAAGGTTTTGGGTTTCGGGGGGGGTGGATTTGGAGTCTCGGGTTCAGGTTTGAGGGCTTATTTGGCATTTTCGGCTTGCGGGGCCTAAGGCAGTATTGAGAGACAGACCTTCGTGGTCGAGAACCTTTGATCCCCAAAGCCTACAAGCCCGCTGTGGCCTGTAAGCGCTTCTAAGCCAACCCCAGCTTTTGTGTAGAGGTCGGAAAGTCTGAAGACTTGCTGGTAGTATTCGCTTATAGTCCCTGTATCAAGCAAGTATAGTACACCCCGCTGCTTTAATCCAAGAAGCAAGGCCCCTATGTTAGACCCGCACAGCAACTTTTCCATAATGGATCCTTTCACAGGAGCCCCATTGAAACTGTGAAACCCACAATGTCACAAACCCTGGGCCACCTAGAGACTTCCTGTTAAGGTTGGGCAAGGTGTCGCGATCACGTCGAGGCCGGGCGAAGCTGTGAGACAGGTCAAGGACCAACGGCAGGTCCATGGAGTTAGTCTGCGGGGTTCAAATTCAGTATGTATGTATATATGCATGTAGGTAAATAGATAGACGGACAGATAGATAGACAGATAGATAGATAGATTCGCACCAGAAAAGTATTTGATACAAGTGTCAATACATGTACACATACATACACGCATACATGATCATACATGTACATATTCATATAAGTATACGTATACATAGACGTAGACATAGACATGAATATACATATGCATGTGCATGTATATGCACGTGTATATGTATGTATAGATGTAGATGTACATGTATATACACATACACATACACGCACACGCACACACAGACACACAGACACACACACACACACACACACGCACCCACACACACACACACACAGACGTACATACGTACATACATACATACATACATACATACATCCATGCATACGGACGTACGTACGTACGTACGTACGTACGTGTGCATATGCAAAAGTACATGCACATCTTCTGCAAAGAGCCGGTGTGTTTGTATGTGTGTGTGTGTGTCTGTATATATATATATATTAATTATGTACGTCTAGAATGACGGGTAGACTGTTTCGGTCTAGGGCTGCTCCTCAGCGACGTCGAGATATACAACATGTGAAGGGTGATCAAGGGAGAGACCGCGGTGATTGACAGCGACTCCTACCAGAACAATGGATCGGCTAGGGCAGGGTTCATGTTGGGCGACGAAGACAAAGATGGCCCTTGACAGTGATGAAAGGTTCCGAAACTCGGCCACTCTAGGGAACAATCTCTGGAAAATTGTCTTCAAAGTCAAGCCCTAAAGCTTGAAACCTAAACGCTAAACCCTAAACGCAGATCTCCAGCTGTTGCTTGTTTAAAGGCGAGGCGTGGTTCGACCGAGAGATTCAGAAGCTATGCGAGGACCCGAGCCTTTAGGGTGATGCAGGGTTTCGAACTTCTGGACATCTGGGGTTTGGGGTCTAGGGTTCCTATACTGGTGACTATAAGAGCCATGGGGTTCAGGATTTTGGGGCTCAGGGTTATCATCCTCAAAGGGTTTTGAGGCTTGCATGTGGCAGAGGCATGAGGAGAACCCGGCACAGCGGTGATTGTTGGTGGATGCTGGGGATGCAGTCTCATTTCCATGCACACGGTGCGGCGATGCTACTTGCTGAGCACTTGCTGAGCAGAATACCAGTTCGCGTTGGTGCTGGATAGGTCTTATTTGCAGCATTCTTGACCTTGTGGCTTTTTCTATCCACCCGAAATCCCGTGGGTGCATCTGGAAATCCCTGTCACCACGACTGAACAATTTCGGTAAGTTACTCCCAGCCCTGAGCCCTATGCCGGCAGCCCTCATTCCCCAATGCTTGACCTTGGAACGCTATGGCGCAGAGCATCTTGCACCAGGAGGGCCGCGATTGCGGAGAGGCGCCGGCACCAACTTATCTGATGCCCCATGGACTGCAGAAAACTTGTGCCCATCCCCAGCCGGGGGAATGGCCATGACATCGAGCTGACAGCCCTGGCATCCTCTTCTCCCCCAGCCACTGGTTGGGGTGTGGGGTTCAGGACATGGCTATCGGCAGCAAAGAACTTAGGGTGTTGATGCTTCGTCCTCCAAGCTCCTTGAAAGCTTGAACTAGAATGTCAGTGGATAAGCTACTGCAAGCCAGCTGCCCTCTTGGACCGGCCCGTGCAATTTCTTGACCATGGCTGTTGGACTTCGGACTTGTACGCACGAGTCGTTCCATTTCAGGATCGACTGTGGAGTCAATGCGCTGATACAATCATCCTGAACTCAGCAGCTCAGAGGAATCCCGAACTTTGAACAATCCCCTGCTGACAGCAGCTTAGGCACCTCGTAGGGGAGTTGTTCCCCATCTGGACAGACATGCTCGGAGCCCAGACAGATCTCTTTAGATGCGCCCAAACTTCTACCCTGAAGCCAAACATCTTGGAGTTTTGGGGTTGATTATAGTGATAGTGCAGTTGCTCGTAGGCCTCGAGGGCCTTAGCCATTTGTGGTTAAGAGTAAATTTCCGGCTTTGTCAAAGCAGAGACTCCTGGGCCCGGGTTGCCTATGCTATCTGCTCCTGGTGATTTATACTCGCGAACCCTGGTCGTCAGGAGTAGTAATTCTCAGTTTGGCTCGTCTCAATTCTTTTGGCCAAACTGTTCGAGGGTCTTCGCGTGTCGGGATGCGGAGTTGAGAACTCGGGCTTTTGGTCTAGAGATGGGTGAATCTGCATCAACAACAACACGGCAGCAGTCCGGAAAGAGTTGGAGACGTTCAGAAAAGTACTTGCTAGTAGGTTGTCGGAACGAGTGGCAATGATAATTAGGCTTAGAACCCTTGGAAGTGTGTTCTGCTTGACTACTACAAAGGGTTTTTGCACTCCGATCAGTAGTAGTAATGGTCGTGACTGCTAAATGGTGTAACCCTGATTGGGGGGCATGCTTCCGACTTGGTAAAATCATTGCAATCGTTTCGTTCATTACTGCGGAAGCGATGACTTCAGGGCATTTCTGATCTGAAGTCTGTTATTTCTCTCCTCCCTTCAAATTCTGTCGTGCAGCAGTTGTCGTTGCTATTGCTCTTGTGGACAACTCTCTTATATATGAGGCGTCGTACTACTGTTTGTGCCTTTGCGGGTTCAGGGCTTGATTCTACACACTAAACCGTCAACTCAAGATCCGATCCTATGCATAGTCGTCTCTTCGGGTGGTTTGGGACTTGAGGGTTTCCGGGCAGTGCGCCCAGTTGTCAGTTCTGGAGAGGGGCGACATTTGTTTTCCGTGCGAGGTCACCGAACATCATGACATTTCGGTCTACGACCTTCAAAGGCCATTGGGCAGGTATTTCTGGCGTGGCTACACTGAAGAACCGTAGATGAACCCCCAGTTCTGATGGCTACTTCGCCTCCAAACGCCGAAGTAACCTTAAACCGAGAGCTCGGAATCCCAAGCATCGCCCACCCCGCAGCAGAAATGCCGATAGCCTACGCACTTAAGCTGTGGGGCCTGGTCGGGGCGGTTCTGCTAGAAATCTGTTGGAGACTGCAGAATCATGGTTGCAAGTTACCGGCGGCTCTGAGGTCGTGTGTTCCGGTGTGATCGGTAGTGACTGACTTTAGTGGGTGATGAAGATACCTCGAGTCTCCGATGCCATACAGCCCGGATCCTAACGGCAAAGACTGTCAGTGGGTACCGAGCAAGAAGCAACTATACCGTCAGGTACAGCCTTCAAAGATGTGCTTGAGAGGGTTCGACGGGGTTTGCTCTCCGGATGTTTGGATCGAGCGCAGAGTCTTATAACCTGAACCACAAATCCCTGAGCCCGTAAACCCTGAACCCTCAACCCTAAACCCTCAAATCCTAAACCCAAACCCTGAACCGTCAACCTTAAACTCTAAACCCTAAACCCTAGACCCAAAAAATCCTAAATCCTAAGCCCCTAAACTCTCGTGAGCTTCCCTAAGCGGCTCGCCAAACCCACGAGGCTTCGTCGACTACGAGGGCTCAGAAATCTGCGCAGAGCCATGGCCGTCCTGGGTGGAAGGGTGTCGGGTTTGGGGTTTAGCGGTTTAGGGGTTTAGGGTTTAGGGGTTTAGAGTTTGTTTAAGGTTTAGGGTGGAACTTCATGGGAGAAATATAGGTGCCTAAATAGTTATCTAATCTAATGATTTTTTGTTTAGGGCTCCTTCTTAGAATGGTAGTGTGATATACACCACAGCCCGAGTCCTACTTATGTAGCTCATTTGGGATATCAAGGGTTGGTTTGAGGATTTATGCAGAGGGTTAAGTGTCTAGGACCGAGTTAAGGCACGTCAAAGCTTAGCTGGGATTCTCGGTCTTGGTGGCGCTGGTGATGATTGTTCTGCTAATTGTAGAAGTCGGTAGAAGAGCCAAGCCCGTCCAAGAAACAGCACAACTACAAGAAGTTGAAAAGCTAGGCAACTTGAGTGGCAACCATAGCATCAACATCATATCTTCGCTAGCAACAGCCACTTCAGCAGCAGGAGCAGCAACAACAAAAACGACAACAAGTACAAGTCATAGCCAGCAGCAATAGCTGCAATGACATCCCGCAATGTTCTACCTCCTACTGTTCCTTTTGTTTCAGATTCAGATTGTCTCTTGCTCGCCTGGCATTGACCACTGCTCTGCTTTGTTCGTGGAGCATCGAGGATAGCATCACAGGAGAGTCAACCCCACAAGTTACGGCCTCAGCGTTTCCACGATGAAGGATCCGGACCGTAAGCCCCAAACCCTAAATCCAAATCGCAAAGCCCAGACCAGAAGCGGGAAGACCCCCTTCGAACCCTTTATAGTATCCCGTTTAGTAGTTCTTCTTAGCTTGTAAACCTACAGTAGCGCTTATAGAAACCCTTAGTAGTTCCTGGACAGTAATCCCTTACAGTAACGCCCTTACCCTTACAGTACCCGTTACTAACCCTTAATTAAACCCCCCAAACAAGCAACCCTCATAGGAACCCGCACAGTACCCCTGATAATACTAACCTTGCGCCCTGAACCCTAAAACCCCAAATCCTCCAAAAGCCAACCGTTTTAGGAACCCTAAACCCTAAACCCTCATCAAACTATTTCGCGTAGGAACCCTAAACCCTTAACCCTTATGGCATTAACTATTGCTGTTACTATTCCTACAACTATTTCCATTACTATTTTTCTTTCTATTAGTTTTACTATCACTGTTTCTATGTGTATGACTATTTCTGTTCGTATTGCCATACACTACTTTTGTCAGCACTACCATTGGTATTCATGATTTCTTAGGAAGCCTCGGATGCCCTGAAGATCGCAGCTTCCCCCAGGAGCCGATGTCCGAAACTGAGCGGCCCCGGATGTCCGCCTTCCGACCCAGGAGGCCTCGCTTTGGTGGGTTTAGGGTTCAGGGTTCGAGGCTTTAGGCTTTAGGTTTAGGGTTGAGGGTTTAGGGTTTGGTTTGGGGTTGAGGGTTTAAGGTTTAGGTTTGTCGCTTGTTTTTTTTTGTTTAGGGTTCGCGCTCGCTTTGGGGCTCAGGGTTCCTAGTAGTATAACAGCACTTAACGAGGTTTCTATCAAGGCTCAGTTAAAGCTTATCACGAAGGTATAAAGGTTCCTGTAACTGGTTGTTTAAGTTTGGGGATGTAGGTATCGAATTTCAGCTTTCGAGGCCAGGTTTCCTCGCAACAACGTTGCCGGAGGCTTTGAACCCGGATGCTGCATAGCCAAGTGATGGACGGGAAGCCAGTCAACTCATAGCCCGGAAGTCAGCTGTGGCAGCTAGGGCATCTATACATAGCCCGGAACCTGCAAGGACCCTGCTCGGCCGTCGCACTACGCACGTGGTGCAGCCCTTTCTGTCCAAGACCTGGGGATACCGCGAGTCGGCGACAGTTGACTTCTGGCTTGCATGCCCATGAGTGTTTGCATCAAGATGGGAGTGAATCAAAATCAACATCGGATTGCCGCACGCCGCATACAAATTGCAACAGCGTACAAACATGGAGATGGCTTTCAAGAACACTGACCTGGTCGCAGCATCAACAGAGACGGCAATGGTCTTAATGTTACTTGTCTTTTGTGCCGATCAGTTACAGTAACCACGACCGACGCGTCAACACATGTGGATGCCTTGCTCCTGCTCCTGCTGCTGCTGCCGCTGCACCACCACAACCACCACCACGACGACGACTACTACAGCTCTGACTCTTGCTGTTGGCGCCCTGCCACTACAACTATTGCTGCCACTAGTACTAGAAAGTAATGAACTCTCCTAACTGCTGCTGCTGCTGCTGCTGCTGCTGCTGCTACTGCTGCTTCTAGCATTGCAACTGCGACGACGCTGTTTTTCCATCTTGTATTCCGCAGCTAGGGGCCGACCCTTTGTGAGGGCTTAGAAGTAGGCGGCTAAGGTTGTATGTCGCTAGGGCTTCAGGAGAAGTCTGGGGCTTTTCGTTTTGAGGACTGAGATGCAAGTTGCTGGGGTACGCCGTTCTTCGTGTTTGGGGTTTGAAGTGGCGGTGCAGATCGAGGCAACTATTCAGGAGGAAAGGGTTTCGGCTCTACCTTGGTCTCGAAGGTTTGAGGTTCAAAGTTCAGCAAGTTCAAAGTTCAGCAAGTTTCAGTGCTCTGAGGATTTGAGTGCCAACGAGCTCAACGTCAAAGCCAACGAGCTCCTTGATGGCCGACCCTGATCTAGAAACCCTAACAAGGTCACCTTTTAGGATTGAGTGGTCAGCAAGGTGCAGGCTGAAGGGATCGCTATAGTGCTGCTGCTGCTGCTACTACTGCTGCTGCTACCGCGACGCGCAGCTGCTGCTCCTCCTCCTCCTCCTCCTCCTGCTCCTGCTCCTCCTCCTCCTCCGACTACTCCTA
>CAJNJA010016887.1:989-13541 GCA_905231915.1 Symbiodinium necroappetens | reverse complement strand
CTACTACTACTACTACTACTATGGTGCCTTGCTATATCGAAGCCTTGGGCACTTTTCTTGCCGAAATCCTCAGGCTTTGGCTCTTCCATGGCACCCGTGAGTCAGCTGCAGAGTCGATCACGGAGAACGAATTCCAGGCCTTCTGAAGACTTGCGGCATCCGTTATTCCATGGGGGGGGAAGTGCATCGGGGCTACGTTGGCCAGGGGTTCCTCAATGAAGAGGGAATGCTTAGAAGGTTTTCTCGATGGGAGTTTCGGGACATGGGAG
Organism: Symbiodinium necroappetens; assembly: GCA_905231915.1. NCBI lineage: Eukaryota > Dinophyceae > Suessiales > Symbiodiniaceae > Symbiodinium > Symbiodinium necroappetens. The sequence goes on along the minus strand of CAJNJA010016887.1, from coordinate 13,272 downwards.
ACCCTATTTGAGTCCCTGAATGCAGAACCCTTAGCGTTAGTATCAGAGCACTTAACTTAGGGGGCCGCTAGTATGAATCCCCAACTGTTGAGAGCCTCACGACGAAGGCTACACACAGCTCGGGTATCGGATTCCAGGCGTAAGCTGCGGCTCGTGTTCACCGCAACCTCTTGGAATCTACTGAGTCTACTGGTCTTGGAAATTCGGGTTTCGTGACTTTCAGAAAAGGTCTGTTTAGGTTTACTGGTTGGCCGTTGGGTTCCGTTGGGAGTCTTGTTCAGGCCCTTTTGTTTTCGACTCGTTGTGGATGGGTTTTGGCAAGTGACGGCAAGTGCGACTGCCTCATATTTGTCGGTTCGGATTTTCTGCATTCAGCCCACTGGAAGCAACGGGTATATCCTGAACCCCACCGCCATCTGTAACCTGTCCACACATGTTTGGCGCGGCAGCTTGTCAAACAGATGCCTCTACCTTGACGCCTTTAGCCTGATATCTGTCTGCAGTTGAAGATGGCGGGCACAAACCGTGGGACCATGTTTGGCCCTGGGATCTACATGGCCGATGCGGTGCGGGCCACAGGCTACTGCAAAGTTCTTACACCGGTAGATGATACTCTATGCTGGGTAAAAAGAAGGCTGCAGCTTAGAGAAGCTGGTTCTCTAGAGTAGCGTTTATTGTGGAATGTTGCAAGCTCTTGGCTCTGAAGCACTACCCTACACCTGCTTCCACAAGGTCACGAAGAGCGACGTGCCTTGCCCCAAGCAGAAGAGGTTCGGCATTGAAACGACAAGATGAGTTTAAGATTGCCTTAATTCCTATACGCTATAAAGCCTAGCGCCTTTCCTGCAGCTACATGTTACTTCCGTTCCCTGTTCGGTTTCCCAAGAGAGTGAGCACGTCACTGTTATTGTGCAAGGCCGAAGTTGCGGGTGTGTGCTGATTCAAAACATGAGGGAATGAGGGCTGTATCTTTTGAATTAGGGGAAATACCGGTTCGGACTCGTGAAGACTCCACTTGCGATATCTGTAAACATCGTATATTTATTCAGGAACCTCCGTATACACCCTCGACCACTATACTGTAACTATACTCTGCAGAACAGACCTGACAATAAGCCAGGGCGGCAAGGTCAGGGCGCGACGCCGCGAGGTGAGCTGCGCGAGGCGGCGAGGTGACGCGACCAGGTGACCGCGCGCACGCGCTCGCGCTTGCGAGAAGGGCGCGAGGGATACGAGGGAGGCCGCGAGGTCGCGAGGGGTGAGCAAGGCCGCGACGTGGGTGAGGCCGTGAGGCCGCTAGGTGAGGCCGTGAGGCAGCGAGGTGCGCGAGGGATTGAGTATAGCAATAAGCCAGCCGCCCGAAAGGGGTTGCAGTAATTGATAGACAGGGAGCAAACCGCTCGAAAGGGACTCAAGACTTGTAGAAACTGAAAACAAACCGCTCGAAAGGGACTATGTATTTGAGTAACAGGGAGCAAACCGCTCAAAAAGGACTAGGGATTTTGAGAAACAGAGAGAAAACCGCTCGACAGGGACGAGAGTGTTTGAGAAACAGGGAGCAAACAGTTCGAAAGGGAGTAGAGCATTGGGAAAGAGGGAGCAAACCGCTCGAAAGGGACTAGAGTATTTGAGAAGCAGGGAGTAGGCGCTCGAAAGGGACTAGAGTACGTGAGAAACAGGGAGCAAACCGCTCAAACACTCTAGGTCCTTTCGAGCGCCATGCTCCCTGTTTCTCAAATGCTCTTAGTCCCTTTCGAGCAGTTTGCTCCTTGTTCTCTCGAACACCCTAGTCCCTTTTGAGCAGCTTACTCCTTGTTTCCCAAATGCTATAGGCCTTTTCGAGCGGTTTGCTCATTGTTTCTCAAACACTTTAGTTTGCTCCCTGTTTCTCAACTTCTCTAGTTCTTTTCGAGCGGTTTGCTCCCTGTTGCTTAAAACTTTAATCTCTTTCGGATGGTTTGCTTTCTGTTTCTCAAACGCTCTCATCCCTTTCTGGTGGTCCGTGTTTCTCAAACACCGTTGTCTTTTGCGAGCGGTCTGCGAGGTCGTGAGGCCGCGAGGTTTTGAGTCTGCGAGGTCAGGTCGTGAGGCCAGGAGTTCGTCAGGCGCTGATGCCTGTGCACTATCCAGCAAGCAGGACTTGCAGTTCGATTTACAAGAGAAAGACTCGATCCCGAATCCAAAGCAACAAGGCCCTACGCCCCAAAGCCTAAACCCCGAAATCCCAGACCAAAGCAAACTGAGCTTTAAACACCAAAGGCCCCCAAAACGGGACCAAAGCCCAAACCCCAAAAGCCCTAACAAAGCCCTTGTCGTTCAATGAAACCCTAACCCTGAGGAGTACACCGAACCCGATCCGACTGGGCTTCGGACGATGACGCCGGGCGATGAAAAGTTTCAGAGACGGCTCCGGGATGCTCAGGGTTTGGGGCCGAGGGTTCAGGTTTTCGGGGTTTGGGGTCTAGGAGCTTAGGAGTTCAAGCCGGGGTTGGGGTTTAGGGGCTTGCGACACCATTCTTGCCTGTAGCAGCAGTACAAGTAGGAGTGGGAGTAGGGGCAGGCGGGGGAGGATGAGGAGTTGTACTTGTAGTAGAAATACGTCGAGATAGAAGTAGGCGCAGTAGGAGGTAGGCAGAAGCGGCAGCAGCAGCAGCAGCAGCTGCTGCTGCAAGGATACAACTGTCAACGACTAGCAATGACACTTTGCCACAACGGTAGTGCTTGTGTGTGCATTCCCACCTGCCTCACTCCAAAGTCAGCGACGAAACCCGAACGAGTTTAAGGATCCTTTGTCGCTGCACTATGGGCCGAGCAATCAAGCAGTTTGAGGGCGGGCGTGAGTGCATGAAGGCGGAGAGGGAGGTCAGGGTTTGGGCTTCAGTGGTTGGAGTTAGGGGCCGGATGAAGGTGTCTTAAGAACTTACTGAGGAGCTGTATTTAGGTTCGCACTGGGGGGCTGGCTAAACTCTCGTTGGTGCGTGGAGGGCCCAAGCAGAAGTCCGAGTGGGAAGCCCTTAGGCCACCTTCGAATCCCAGCGAACCCTAAAGCTAGCCGCTAGGCATAGATACAAAAGAAGGAAATTTGCGGGTTCCATAAGCCGAGCTCCGCGAGGCGATTGGGGGAGGTGTAAAGGTGAAAGGCCAACACCGCCTTCCAATCCCTTTTCGGGATTCTTGGGTCCGCCGGTCTGCCTGCCCTGCGCCCCATTCCAAGCCTTCGGGAGCTGAGTTTGACGCTGGTTGCTTGAGGTTGAGGGCTTTTGACCCACTGTTGTGCTAATAAGATTATGATTGTTTGTACGAATTAGGCACCACCACTTAAACGACCACCTGCAGCAGCAACAGCACTGCCACTGCACCTTGATTGATTGATTCAGTTGGGACGCAGCTGGTTGTGTTCAGCGGCTTTTGCATGACACCCTTGCGAGCTGCAGCAACATAATAAGTACTCGAGCCTGGTGAGCCATGTCAATGCTGCCACCACAGGGGTGTTTGGACCATAATTATTATGCTCCACGTTAAACTGTTTCTCAAGCCGTTGAGCCGATGGTCTTCACAGCATAGTCACTCGGAATGCGCAAGTTCGGAACACATGTGTAGGCAGCCAAGGTTGACTTACTGTCGCCTGGGTCGACTGGGGGCCGGAAACCCTAAGCCCGAACACGTAAACATCAAACAGGCCTGCCATGCTGGTGGCTTCCACTCCGTCAAGGGGCTTCGTGCATACAATGCCCCGTCCTTGGCCCAAGGTTCATGGGTATTTGTGGGTCGTCTTTGGGGTTTGGCAAGACGTTGTCTGCATAGTCCTCCGCCCGACAGTCTGGGTCGCCATGTTGAAAACTCCATCGTAGTTCCTGTGACCGTCTGGCAACACGAAGAAACTGTCTTCGGAGCGGAGGAGCTCTTGGAAACTCACCTGCGGGCTGCTAGTCTTTGCATTGTAGGACTCGCAAACTGCAGTCCTTTGATCTGATACCAAGTTGCCTGGTTAGCCAAGTACTTCTGAAAGCTCCCAACATTCTATGCAGCTTGCAGCCAGAGGTCTCCCCGCCAGAGCCCCGAAATCCTTCGTCTGGCCACATTCTAGGGTAAGGAAGACTCTTGCTGATGATCATATTAGGAAGTAACGAGAGACAACAAAAAGCAGAACTACAAAGACAACAGACAAGCCGCGCGACTATCTACGAACCCATGATTACTAGTATTGGTACTAGTATACCAGTACGATGATTACGACTGCCTGACTGAAGGGTGAGGGTTTAGGCCCCCTCTGTTTGCAAGGAGTACATCGTTTACGTGCCTCAGACGCATTGAAAGCTACAAGTTTCGCGCTTCTGTCCCTTCGCCTTTGCTGGGATTTGTGATGCTTTTTGAATTGGGAATAGGATGTGCTGCTGGTATTGTGGGGTTGCATTTTTGGATTGCAGCCTGGTGCGTTCCACTGATACCTCCCAAACCCTAGACCAAAGCTGAGGCACAAAGGGTTGCTTTCGCGAAAACATCCTGAGGACGAGAACCAGGTGTACGCAGAGTACATAATCTGGTACCGCCGCGTGTACAACATCGAGTGATCTCGGGAGACGCGTTGAGGGGGCAGTGCAGGCAAGCCAGGAGATGAGTCGTGTAGGGTGACAGACCTCTATAGACTATAGACCTTGAAAACCTAAATTATAACCTCCTTAGGCAGAGAGCCAGAAGTGCCTCTCTACTAACAGCAAAAACAAGCATCTAACTTGTCTGGTCCATCACTACTTCGGCAATCCCAGCCCTCAAGGACCTCGTCAGAAAGCAAACGGAAACAAGGGCTTGTCCATTTTATGTCGAAACATTGCTCACGATGACCGGGCGGTCTTGCTTTCGGCACCTCGCCGGAAGCAGGTGGAGCCCTTGCGTTAATGGTGTGCCTAGACTCTAGGCTTAGACGTGCTAGGTTTGTGGGGCTTCTCCTAGGTCAGAGCTTTTCGAATTTGCAGCCGGCGGTCTGCAACGAATGTACTTCCGGGCGGAAATTGCAAACCCAAGCACCAGAAACGACAGTGCAAGCCTATGAGATACCCCACATGAATTTTCAATCCTACTTGGAACATGCCGCCCAGCTCCTGCGAAGCAGAGATCGCGGGCGGGCATGATGTTGATATGGCTACCAAACTCTCGCTAAGCTTGTTGTGTCTAGTGACGGCCTTCGTGGAAAGCCATTCTACTGACATCTGGTGAGAGTAGCTGGGATCGGTTTGTCGGCCCCGGGCCCAAATTACACACCATCCATCATCTAGAGAGTTTCGGTCTAAAAAGTTTCAGTGCCATGACGGACGGCACTGTCTCCAAGCTGTGGCGGCCTCAAGCTCGTGATGTAACTACGAGTGTAGACTCGAGATCGCTGGCACCGGTACACCACTGAATTCATTTAATACCCAGAGATATGCAATACAGATCGTTGTGCGAAGTCTTTTGCGCCAGGCTTGCATAGTGCCCTCCGTGATCTCCATTCCCTGCAAGCGCATGCAGAGCGAAATAGAACGGTCGGATGCGTGGATCCATGCCAGAGAACCCACCAGAACCCGCAAAACTACAATGAAAAGTACTAACAGCAAGTAGGGCACGTGCTCACCCTGTTCCTCATGATTCTTCTTATATCTTAGTAGCTGAATGACTACACTCTAAACTTTTTGGGAAAATGTGACTCCATGTAGAACTGAAATTGTACACTTCTTGTGCTTATGAACTCAGCTTTTACATTTAGTTATGTATGTAAAAATATATGTATGTATGTGTGTGTATATATATATAGAATAGAGGGAGAGAGAGAGAGACCTTTGTGTACATAGGTGTGCAGTCCTACATGCATACATACATCCGCATGCGTCTTTATGACATTAGCCATTACAACGGGTATGACCAAGATGGAAGGCTGGGCGGCTGAATGACCGCTGCATCGGCTGGTGCGGCACTCCGGTTTGATTTGCTCCAGGGGTCCGGAGTTTGCCGAGGAGGATTCGGATTCCAGCAAGGCTGATGCAGGCTAGGGTTCTCTGCGCTGGGGGGTTTGGGCCTTTAGGCGACAAGCTTTCCTGCAGATTCTCATGCTGCACGATAGCTCAAGCGCAAGAGACTTGAGCAACAGTGTTCTAAAAATCAGTTTGGCCCAGAACACTATGGGCAGCCTGAACCCCCCTCAACTTAAACCTCTCCTGGAGATGACACGGACATGCCGGGTACCGACAAAACCACAAGGGCCCAAAACTACCAAGGGATTTGTGGTTGCAGCTGTAAGTATTATGAACTCGTGGGCGAACTGGCAAACAAACTCACGAGGCTGCAGCTGCCACGGCAGTTTTCAGCCGCAGGAACCAGTCAGTTCGACTCTTCACGGATGCACGGATCCAAACTCTAGAGCCACAGAATGCAACATAAACCAGGTCGAGGAGCGGATACATGCCAGCCTGTTTGTAATTCGGCATATGGGTGCCGCGCAAAGTTGGATGAGGGCAGCGTGTGGGCGCCGCCAGCCAACAGGGTCCTCCGACCAGACTGGTCGTGCTGTCCGTGGAGTCCGATCCGCGCCTTCCGGGCTGCCGCTTGATAGCGGAGCAAGGTAATCATTACCCTCCTCTTGGGTTTGTAGATTCGTAGATTCTTGAGTCTTACATTCAGCATAGACTTGCATTTTGATTTCCATGGCAAAACTCTGCAAGTAAGGCCTTCAGCTGAGGAGCTGAGCGACAGGTGGCTGCTAGCAGTGCAGGAGGAGGATGCAGCTGCTGCCGGCTACTGTGCACGGCTCTGCGAGACCCTGCGCGGTGCAGAAGCCTTTGCAGAGAGCGACGGCCTGGATGCCTTCATTTCTGTGGCAATGGGCCAGTCTATGAAGGGCAACGGTGGCTTGATGGTGGCCTTGGCCCAGGCATTGGCGATGGACATGACACCCTTCAAGGAAGCGGTCTTCGAGACGTTGTGCGCTGCGGCGCAGTGGCCATCTTTGAAGGGGCGCATTGCAGGGTCAGGTGTCCTGGGCGTGATTACCGCCACACTGCTCTCGCCGCGTCACCCGGCCACTGTCAAGGCGCTGATGGTGAGGCTCTGTGGCCTTCTGGCTGCAGACTCGCTGGAGGCCATCAGCCTGGGCGATGCCCGACGTGCCGAGGAGTTTTCGAAGCTGAGGGGCCAGCTGATTTCATCCGGTGCAATCAAGGCAATTGTCGGTCTGTTGGCAGCTTCAGAAGGTCCGGCCGCTGCCGCAGCTGCCACGGCCGTCGTGCAACTCGCCTTGGCAGGGGACTCTGCCATCCGCACCGAGCTACTACAGGCAGATGCCGCCACGGCACTTCTCCGATGCGCAGCTCGTTTGTCAAAGGCCGGGACGGAGGAGATGTCTGACAGTGACGCAGACACGGAAGAGGATGCAGCTCCAGAAGCTGCAACCGCTGCGCTTGCCCGTCTCTTGGCGTTTGATGGCGACGGCTGTCAGGAGACTGGGCATGTTGAGCAAGCAGCGCATTGTAATTGCAATCCGTAGTGAAGACTGGCCGAAAGAACACAGCATAGAAAGCTGCTTTCAGCGAAACTGTAATCGGCCATGCCACGCAAGCTTCTCATGTTCACTTTGCCCCGAGGAGCTCTTGGCGCCTGTACTGGAACCCGGTGCCCTCAAGGACTTTTGCGACGCGTTGCACGGCAACGGCCAGCGCAGAGCATTGGAGCAGGTCCTGCGATGCTTGGATCTGGCAGGGTCCCGACACGATGCCTGGCCGGCTTTGCAAAAGGAGCTGTGCGAGGACCTTCGGAAGATGCTGGTCCTTCACCGGAGCGATGTAGCTGCGGCTTACCTCCAAGCGCTGATGTCCCACTTCGGACAAGAAGCGACGCTGCGCAGCTGCGGCGACCCGAAGTCCCTGCAGCGGGCGCTGGAACCCCTTTCCGGCCCTGGGGCCTCCGCTTTGAAGGCGAGTTTGGCCACCCAGGCAATGGCGGGGCAGTGACCGCCGACCGTGAAGCTTCACGAGCAGACGGACAGCGAGAAATTCCAAGGTCTCTATTCCGGGGCCATCTGCCGACAAAATCAAGCATCTCTATGTCTCTCTCTCCTTCTCTCTGTCTCTCTCTCTTTCTCTCTCTTGCTCTTTCTCTTTCTCTCTCTCTCTCTCTCTCTCGCACTCTCCTCCTCTCTCTCTTTCTCTCTCTTTCTCTCTCTCTCTCTCTCTCTCTTTTTCTCTCTTTTTCTCTCTCTCTCTTTCTCTCTCTCTCTCTCTCTCTCCACACACACACACACGCTTAAAGCTTTGTATATAGTGGTGAAGGTTGCAATTTCCGGCAGTGCTGGAAGGACAGGGATAACAGCGCTCGAGAGAGAGCCTAACGACGTGCTTGTGTGTTTCAAGACATATCGAAAGCTTCTGCTGGTCCCAACCTTAATGCCCATACCCCAAAACCCCAACATCCCAAGCCTCAAACCCTAAAGCCCCGAAACCATAAGAAACCGGAAAACCTAAAGCCCGACTGCAACCTGAACCCGTCTACCCACCCAGCCTTTCACGTCAAAGAGGAGGCGGGTTCTGAGAATTAGGGGTCACTTGTCTGAACTTCGCAAAAGTTGCCAGGTGCCGCCACCCTAACAGCGAGAAATGGTCGGGGCAAGTGCTCCTGCAGAACATCACGCAGGTGCGTGCCAGCGGGTCGTGGAGGGGAGTGGGGAGAATGGAATTGTAGTTCAGACTCTCAGGGTTTCGGCTGTTGAGGTGTACGTTTCAGGGTGTTGCGATTTGGGGGTTCAGGTTCGTGGGAGACGGGAGGGATCTATACAACACGGTTCATGCTGGAAGTCTTTGGGCTCGGCGAGAATCGCTTCCAGGGCTTGGTGTTTATGAGCGCTCCCACAGGTAAAACATGCATTCAGATAGATTTAAACAGAGTGTACAAGTGAGTATGAACAGATGTACAGTGCGTCTATATAATGTCAAACCGGTCTACCTATCTATCTGTCTATCTATCTATCGATCGATCTATCTATCTAACTATCTAACAATCTGTCTATCTATCTGTCCACCTACCTATCTGTCTACCTTCCTACCTATCTATTTACCTATCTACCTGTCTACCTATCTACCTATCCACCTATCTACCTATCTGTCTATCTATCTATCTATCTATCTATGTATCGTTTATCTATCTATCTATCTACCTACCTACCTGTCTGTCTGTCTGTCTATCTGTCTATCTGTCTATCCATCTAACTATCTATCCATCCATCTATCTGTATGTAAATTCAGAAAGGGACGCTGTAATGGCTATCCATGTATATATATATACAAACATAAACATACGCATGATTATGAGTTTATTCTTATGCTTGTCAAATGTTAAACTGTGTGCGCAAATCCACATCAATGGATAAACGGAGCTGTGTTCCAGAGCATCTCGCTGACCCTTTACGCGATTTTCGAAAATACCTGATGCCGCCGGAAACAGTAGACTGAGTGCCCTAAACCCCAACCTCAAGGCCTTGAAGAGGTTTGGGACGTGGGGTTGAGATCCGTTCCTTATCAAAACTATATTGCAATATACCCTAGAAACCTAGTCCAATTATTGAATGCTTGCGAGCTTGGGTTGTCTCCGCTTTATGAGAACCTGCGGCATCACAGGTGCTGCGAGCATCCTTAGGGTACAGAAGTCAAGTTCCACGCAATTGGCAATGGCCGGGCAGGACATAGACAGATGGATTAGCAAGTGGATGGCAGGCGGGCAGGTCGGTAGGTATAGTCTAATGGTAGGTAGGTAGGTAGGTACAGTAGGTAGCAGGCAAGTACGTAGGTAGGATTCGGTAGGATCAGGTAGGTAGGTAGCAGGTAAGTACAAAGTACAGCTCCGCTTGGCCGCCCTCGAGGCTCGGATCCCCCCCTTCCAAACCCGATGATCGTGAGACTTTCACACACCGACGTCACAGGGAGATCTTCGAAAACAAGTCCAAAACACCCATTCTCCCCTGGACTACACCATAACTAGTCCCAAAGCCCCGCAAACTTTGCCGTTGTCGAACCCCCTCCACCCGCCAAACTTCCGTCAACATTCTTGGACCCAATGGAACCCTTAAGAAGCCTCATAGAGACCCCCTTGTAGAAGCCCTACAGAAACTTTATAGAGACCTTAGAATAGAACCTTTACAGAGCTCTTATGGAGCAATGGTCAGCTGTTGGGTTGGCAGCTTCTCCTTCGAGCTTTGTTGCTCCGGAACCTGGGGCGTCGGCTTGGCGCACCTCGGGGTGCACCTTGTTAGGGTGCAGGGAGTGTAGGGTTGAGGCTCTGGGGCTTAGGTTACTATACAGAGTTCGTACAAGGTTCCCGTAATGCTCTAGGCTCTAGGCGGTTCAGGACCAGCGCGCAAGTGGCAAGAACTTTCCCAACCCGCACTGCTAGGTTTCACAATGCCATATCATGTCATATCGTGATAGAACTGAGGCTGTGGTACCACCCGTGCTTTTCTGACACCACCATGAAAAGGGAGAATACCGGGAGAATCCCCGAACCCCTCAACCGTTCAGCCCCCGGGATGCTGATGCACAGATAGGGTTTCGGGCCTTCTGTATAGGCCAAAACGGACTGTCGAAGGCCTTGTGCAAACCGTGAATCCAAACTGGAGGTCCTGTTGGGACAATGACTTCAATTGGGACAGTTGCTGTGCCTGGCTCAGCATTGGGGGTGCCATGGCACTTGTGGCGGTTCCCGAATCGGAGCCAGTCGGTGCCTGATGCTTCGGCACGAGTCTCGCGCATGGTTACGGAGTTACCTAGGCGATTCTGGGCCAATGGTATTTGCAACTAGCTCATAAGTGCACATGAACTCCACCCCCTGCATGCGTCAACAGCGCGAAACTTCAGGCCACGGGAGCCCCGAATGACGGCTGAGGTGTACCCGAAATCCAACAACGCCTTATCAACGACGGCTGCAACCCGCAGGATGTGGAGGACTGCTGATGAGATTCAATCAATCCAGCCGCAACTTTGGAGAACGCAACGCGATGGCTATTGACTCCAGGTAGGTGGGCCATGCAAAACCCCTAACTCCCATCAGCCGAAACTATACGGGGTGCGGGGACGATGTGATGTGGACACAGAAATGTTGGTGCAGAGTCTGCTTGGCGCCAAAGGCCAGAGTCGATCCTCGCCTGTAAAGAAAGCCCGCCATAGTATCTCGGCATACTTCTAGTGCCTGAGACTGTCTGACATAAACCGTGGTCTACATATATACAAGTATATATGTGGCAGTGCTCAGCACATTGTTGGCAAGGCGTGGCTCGACACGGCAAGGCTCCACCTACTTCGACTTTGAGCCTATAGAGCAGAGTACAACGCGATGCAACGGCAACCGTAGAGCACTCGCTCAACAAAAGAGCACAAGACCGACAATTGCAAAGCAACTTCTGAGACCGGGGTTTCTGTGACACAATGCTCGATCTCCTTATATCTCGGCATCTATTGCATGCATGCATATGTGAAGCGAGAATCCGTTGACTTGAGCACCACACGCTCACATTGACATGCAATATGAATCTGAAGCCTGAGAGCACACAGAGATATTCTCGAGATTAAAATGTTTGCAGCAAAATCGTGGGCTGCGCCCCACGGTCCCACGCCTACCATCATTGTCGTTTTTAGTGGTTTTTGTTCTTGTCACTGCTACTGCTGCCTCTTGTTGCTGCTGCTGCTCCTGCTGCTGCTACTGCTGCTGCTGCTGCGGCGGCGGCTGCTGCTGCTGCTGCTGCTACTACCGCTACTACTATCACCACTACTATTACTACGACGCCGCCGACGACGACTAATTACTACTACACCTACGGCGACGACCAGGACGACGACGACGATGACGAAGACCAGGACGACGACGACGACGAAGACCAGGACGACGACGACGAGTACCACTACAACCTCGACGAAGCTACTACTACTATTTGTGTTGCTACACTACTACTGCTAGTACGACGACGACGACTACTACACTCCTCCAACTCCAACTCCAACTCCTACTGCTCCTACTACTCCTACTCCGACTCCTACTCCTACTACTCCTACTACTCCTACTACTCCTACTACTACTACTACTACTACTTCTTCTTCTACTTCTTCTTCCGCTACTACTCCTACTACTACTCCTCCCACCCCCACCACCACCACCACCACCACCACCACCACTGCTACCGCTATTACTGCTGCTGCTGCTGCTGCTACTACTACTACTCCTCCTCCTCCTCCTCCTACCCTACTTCTCTATTGCTGCTGCTGCTGCTCCTCCTACT
>CAJNJA010016886.1:1056-11185 GCA_905231915.1 Symbiodinium necroappetens | reverse complement strand
GAATCAAAAAAAAAAGGTAGGTTCTTTGGGGTCCAGGTAAACCCTAAACCCTAAACCCCCAAACCCTAAACCCTAAACCCTAAACCCTAGACCCTAGACCCTAAACCCTAGACCCTGAACCCTAAAGCCCAAACCCTAAACCCTTAGAACCCTTAGAACCCTAGTCGAAACAAGCTCTTGGCTTCCTGCGTTGTTCCGAAACCCTACAACCCCCCCCCCCCTTCCAAACCCTAAAAACCCTCGGTCTTGGGCTATGGGGCTGAAGGTTTAGGGTTTAGGATTTAGGGTTTTAGGGTTTAGGGTTTAGGGGTTTCGGATTTCGGGTTTAGGTTGCAGTGCTTGGGGTTAAACATAGAGACTTCGCGCAACAACCCAGAGGACGAAACCCGAAAAGACGAAGGCTCCAACCCTCGAAGCGAGCAAGCGGTGCCTAGCTGCGAAGTGAGTCGGCGTTAAGCCAAAGGTGTCATCTTTGGCGTCGAGACTGACCTGCCACTCAAAGTGCGAAGTACCCTACTTTGCGAGTCCCAGTACCCCGAACCCCTGAATCCTGAAGCTCCCCTGAATCCTAAAACGAACCATGAAACCCTTCTAGAGCTGACCCACAGAGCCTCCTGAGCCTTCGCAAGAGTTTCAATGAAATCTTGGTCTAGGGTTTAGGGCATTTAGGGTTTAGGGATGAATACGCCGCGTTTCTTCGGGCCCCTATTATTCTCCCACTTTCAAAACAGGGGGCTTTCTGATTCAGGGGTCTGCATGAAAGGGTTCGGAGTTGAAATTTCCCAAGCTCCAGAGACCCTCAGCCCAAAGCCCTAAACCCCAAACCCTAAACCCTACTCCTAAAGCCCTAAACCTACTCGCAAAGCTCTGAGCTCTCAGCCGCGCCTTTGGCTTGCTCAGGAGCTGTCGGACGAGAGCTACATCTGGCCTCAGACGCTAAGATGGGTTCTTTTTGGGTTTAGGGTTTCGGGTTTAGATTGGGTTTAGAGTTTATGGCTTAGGGTTTAGGTTAAGGTTTAGGGTTTAGGGCTCAGGGTTTCGGGCTTCGGGCGTAGGGTCTGGGGCCTATCACAGTTCCTAAGGCTTTGGGGTTTAGGCTTCTTAAGGGGCTCCGCCAGAACTCTCCAGCCATCTACCGGGTTTAGGGGGTTTCGTCTGAGGTTTCAGGAGCCAGAGCCCATATGAGATCTTTAAACCCTAAAAGCCACTAAAACCCCCCAAAAGCCCCAACCCGAAACCCTAAACCCGATCAGCCCCAAATGCCCCAAACCCCAAACCCTAAACCCTAGAAAGCCACTTTGTTCATTGTCTCGCGACTGTCCTCGAACGCCTTTCAGTCCCACGCTGTAGCTGCAGTGGACGGGAGAGGCCCGACGAGTCGGGAGCTTTTCGCAGGCGCAGAATCAGCGGGTGAAGTCTTGTCCTGCAACCTCTTACTCGTCATGTCCACGGCACTGCGCAGTTCTCCGACGCGACTACAAAACTGTGGCTAAGGGAAGCTGCCTCTCTCGAGATTAAACGACTGTGGCGAAGCTGGCATCAGTTTCAACCGGTCCCATGACGAGATGGTCACTCAATCGGACCAGGTCAGCAATGTGTGGGAATGTCAGCCAACTCTAATCTGAAAGCCAGAAAAAAGGCTGTTCTAGGAGCTCCCGAGACTCCACAAAGCAAAGCAGCCCCAAAACCCTAAACTCTAAGCCCTGAAATCCCCTGAACCCCCGAAACCCCCCTAAGGTAGCGGCCTTAAGATTCAGAGTAGGGGTTCTGGGCTCCTGTATAGTGTAATTTATAACATGGAACTCGAAAGCAATATTGGTAATCCTTTTGGCTTCTATACGAGACCCTAAGCCCTGACCCCTAAACCCCAAACCCCAAACCCGAACCCCAAACCCCAAAAATCCTTAAAATTTAGATTCTATACGAACCCCTAAACCCGAAATCCTAAACCCTAAACTCCCAAACCCTGAACCCCAAACCCCCAAACCCTGTTGCTCGAGGCCGCCGCTCATCCGCAGACATGCACTCCACCAGGGCTTGCTCCTGGGCTCTCCCCGTGAGCCCTCAAAGGAACACCTATAGATCCCCTTAAAGTAACCCTTAAAGGAGCCCTCAAAGGAACACCTACAGATCCCTTAAAGTAACCCTTACAGGAGCCCGTAGAGGAACACCTATACATCCCCTTAAAGTAGCCCTTAAATGAGCCTTTAAAGGAACACCTACAGATCCACATAAAATATAGGAACACCTACAGATCCACTTGCCCTTAAAGTAACCCTTCAAGGAGCCCTTAACGGAACACCTACAGATCCCTTGAAGTAACCCTTCAAGGAGCCCGTAAAGGAACATCTATAGATCCCCGTAAAGTAACCCTTCAAGGAACCCCTTCTAGGAACGCTTACAGATCACCTTAAAGTAACCCTTCAAGGAACCCCTTAAAGGAACACCTACAGATCCCCTTAAAGTAACCGTTAAAGGAGCCCCTTATAGATCCCTAGACGGTACCCTTGAAGGAACAGATCCCTTAAAAGCACGCCTCAAGGAACCCCGGTGGATCCCTTAGAGGAACCCTTTAGAGTAAACTTGGCATTTTTTAAGGTTGAGGGTTTCGGGATTTAGGGTTTAGGGGCTTAGGGGTTTAGGGGTTTAGGAATTTAGGGGTTTCGGGTTTCGAGGCCTTGGGGCTTAAGCGTTTAAGGGTTTATAGGGCTTATTAATAGGTGTCTATGTGGAACTCCACTGTTTCATAGGGTTCCATAAGATTTAGGGTTTGCTTTTTGAGGGTTTAGGGCTTTGGGTTCAGTGTTCAGGGTTTAGGGTCTAGGGTGCCTTTTATTTTGCCCCAACAGGATCGGAACATATGGGGTTCAGGGTTTAGGGTTTAGCACTACGGTCTCTATTCGGGGTTTTATGGTGGTTCAGGCTTGCTCCTGGGCTTTCGGAGGCTTTATGGGTTTCTTGCACAAGAACCTTTACAGCGACTGTGTGGATTAGGGGACTAGAGTTGGAAGGGCTTAGGGTGTAGAGTTGAGGGTTTAGGGCATAGAGTTTAGAGTTGAGGGGTTTCGGGCTGAGGGTGCAAAAGCAGAAGCCAGAAAGTTGGAACATCATAATCCCTAATATGCTTAAGGTGAGGTCTAAGGGATTTCAGCACTATGCAGGGTCACTAGAAGGTGTGGGGCTTACACAGTTTGAGCTATCACAACAAGGAAAGGAAAGCACCCTGTGTGGTAACGTTTAGGGCGTGTCGTAGCCAGGTCCTAGGTTTAGGACCTGTTTAGGATGTACAAAAACTTGTGCAAAGACCCTAGACCCTAAACCCGAAACCCAAAACCCCAGGCCCTAAACCCGAAACCCTAAACCCTAAACCCGAAACCCTATACCCGAAACCCTAAACCCAAAACCCGAAACGAGATTAGGATGCAGAGTTTAGGGGTCTCGGGCTTTGCGGGTCTGACGGTGTAGGTCGTGCTGGAAGTTTCAGGTTCAAGTGTAGCCACGAAGGTCCATAGGTGCGTAGTTCTTGACCTTCAGGTAGCATAGTAAAAAGGCGCCCTAGTTTAGAGAACTACCCACATACTGCTTTTATGGAATTAGGTCCTTAGATCCCCCCGAAACCATGATTAGAATGGTCTATTGAAAACCCCAAGCCAAACCAGAAGCCTAAACTCTAAACTCTAAAACCCGAAACTCTATAGGTCCCTTAAAGGTGTCCCTATAGATCCCCTTAAAGGAGCCCACACTAAACCCTAAACCCAAAACCCCTAAACCCTAAACCCAAAGCCCTAAGCCCTAAAACCCTAAAAACCCTAAAAACCCTGAGAACCCTAAAAACCCTCAAACCCTAGGAGCCCTTACAGGAACCCCTGTAGAGCCAAACCAGAGGCCCGGGGATCGGGCGTTGTTGGCATTCCACAGGTAGTCTGCATGCCCGCGCACGGCGAGCGCCCTAGGCAGGGCAGGGCACCAGGGTCCGGGATAGGGTTCACAGGGCTTAGGGTTTTGGGTTTTTAGGGCTTTTAGGGTTTTTGGGTTTAGGGCTTTTAGGGTTTTTCGGGTTTAGGGGTTTTAGGGTTTAGGGTTTAGAGCTTTTAGGGCTTTTAGGGTTTAGGGTCTAGGGTGCAAGAGATTGGGGTTTAGGTTCTGGGGTCTATCGATAGTTCTTGATGCTTGCAAGCAGCAGCTCGAAACCCCCGCGTTAAACCCAAAACCCCAAACCCCTGAACCCTACACCCCTAAACCGAAAAAGCCGTAACCCCTGAAGCCTAAACCACAAACCCCAAACCCCCGATCTAGGGTGTCAGGTTGTCATGGTGTTACGGCGTTAGGGTTTAGGGTGTACCTTAACCCCAAACAGCCTAGCTTCCTAAGGAAACTTACCAGGAGAATCGGACTCCACCACCCTAGAAAGTGCACGTTTCAGAGGGTCCAGGGTAGCCTTAAGGGTTTATGGGTTTATGGGTTTATGGGTCTATGGGTTTAGGGGTTTAGGGTTTAGGGTTTAGCCGCGTCGAGCGGGAGGTATCCAGGCCCAGGGTGGCAAGGATACTTTGGGGAAGCCCCATACAAACCTTAAGCCCTGAACCCTAAACTCTCAATTCTAAACCCTAACCCTAAACCTTACAACCTAAACGGCTTATGTGGAATTTATCGTCTAGGGTTTCAGCTTTGTGGATCTAAAACTTGCGTTTGTAGGGTTCATGCGGGTTGGGTCTGAGGTTGAGGGTCCTGTTTTTAAGTGCACTGGACTTTCGCTCCGCCTTCTGCACGACTTACATCTCAGGGCGTAGGGGTTTAGGGTTTAGGGTTCAGGGTTTAGGGCTTAGGGTTTAGAGTGTATAGGGTGTTACACGCCATGTATCTCAAACCTTAGACCCTAAAACTCTCACCGCCAAACCCTACATCAAAGAGAACAAGACCCCAAACCCAAAATGTTGAACCCTACTTCGAGGCCCCGGGGACTTCGTAAGTAGGTTATAAGTAGAGTTATCAGAACCCTAAATGGAGATACCCCAATTATAACCCTACTTACCACCGACTTACTAAGTCCCCTGGGCCTCCAAGTAAGCATACACCCAGAACACCCCAAAACTGAGCCCTGATACCTCAAACCTTACAGCCCTCAACCCCCAGGTGGCAAACTTCTGAACATGAACTTCATAAGTTTAGGGTTTAGGTTGAGGGTTTAGGGTTTAGGGTCTAGGGTTTCTCCATAAAGTCCCGTCCCGAACCCCGAAACCCCGATAACCCTGCAGAACGCAACAGCCCCCAAAATCTGCGACCCCCTGCACAGCCCGAAGGCACGAACTCCGGCAAAATCCGAAAGCCTTGCAACCTCTGTAACCACGCCGCCTCATTCCTCTGACATACAGGGATTCTTCAGGGAGTTAGGGTTCTTTATTCTGGCTCCTTACACCCTAACCGCCAAACCCTAAACCCTAAACCCTAAACCCTAAACCTTAAACCTTAAACCCTGAACCCCCTTTTTGGGGTTCCTTTTTAGGGATCTCTAAGGCTCGGGCTCATCCCAGAAGGTAGTTTTCCTCTCCTGCGATCTTTGGCAGCACAGAGAGGGTCGGCTTCGGGTTCAGAGTGCTAGTATTGGGGCCTTAATAATTGGATTAGGGTTGAGGGTTGAGGGTTTAGGGTTTAGGGTTTAGGGTCTAGGGTTCAGGGGTTTGGGGGCCCATTTTCCTGTAAGTATAAGAAGGAGCCCCCAACAGAGTATTGGTAATTATTTAGGCCCCTACAGTAGAAGTTCCATGGCCTAGTTGCTTAGCTCCGTGGCACAGGGGCGGTTAACCCTCTAGATAAAAAGTAAGCTTGTATGTGGTCGGAGAAGCTAACGCCTACCTGCGCACATCTGAGCGTGACGAACTTGCTGTGTCTCCGATAGAGGTAGTTTAGGCTTCTAGTTTTGGGTTCAAGGTTTCAGGTATAATTAAGATTTACAGTTCAAGGTTTAGGTCACTGGAAACAACAGGATATACTCTCTAGGGTTTAAGGTTTAGGGCGGAAATACAAGCAAGAAAGAAAGCTGCAAGGATATTATCGTCATGGCCCTGAAGTAATGCAAAGAACATCCGAACTTAGATCATGCTTAACATCGGGGCCCCGGCGCAATATATTCCTAAAAATTTCGACCCCTCTATTACTTCAAAAAATGCATGTGCCGACTTTTTGGAGCTTACTGCGGGTTCCCATAAGGGTACCTTATTCTGACGGGTTTGGGGTACTCCGTACTCCCTGAGCTAGGCTAATGCAACTCCTTGATGACCGGGTTTAGAGCTTGAACCCGTAGGGTTTACGGTAGGGCACTGTCCGGATAGGATTTAGGGCTTCGGTGTTATGGCTTCGGCTTTCGGTCAAGTCATGCCAACATGCTCCATACGATGATGTTCTCGGTCATGTTGCGGATCCCAGAGTCCCACTAGATCAAGGCATGTGCAAGTATACCAACTCTCGTCAAGCCCGATCAACCCATCGATGCCACATTGACTCCCAATCAGAACAACCTGGCAAAGAAACAAACTCATTCTTCCTGGAAACCCGGAGAGGCCGTGCAGTAGCCCAACCTCGATAATCACCATGACCGTAATTAACAACCACAACTAAACCCCAAACCCTTATCAGCCTAAATCCCCCGAAACCCTTAAACCCTAAACCCGAATCACCCCAAACTCTAAAACCGAATCACCCCAAACCCCTCCAACCATAAAATCCCGCAAAGCCCCGCTCTGGCCTCGACTTTCTCCTGGCCAGTGGGCTTCGAGTTTGCGTTGAGGGTTTAGGGGTTTTGGGGTTTCGGGGTTTTGGGGTTTAGGGGTTTCGGGGTTTAGGGTTTAGGGTTTAGGGGTGTGCGGCAGGTTTGGGAGGGTATGTCTGACACATGATTAGCGTCCTAAGCCGCGGGCGTCTGATTCTGTCGCATTCATTCTAGCTGCTAGCTCTACTTCAGACTTTACAGGGCCCGGAACCCTAAAGACCCAAACATTTTGGGGTTGATGACCCTGACTGTTCCTACATGGGGGTTTCCAATAATAAGGGGTACCTTGTTTTGGTGTCCTTATAATAAGGATCCTACTATTTACTATATTAGGGTCCCCTATTTTCGGAAACCCCCACGTCCTGCAGGGCCAGGATCGCCCTGGTCGCTTTGATGTTAACCAGAACGGGGAGCTGGGACACGATGAGCTCAACACCAGCTAGGTCCGGATTTCAAGAAGCCAGTACCCGCAACAAATCAAAAAAGAAGCCCTAAATCTACAGACCCTAAACCCTAAACCAAAAAGCCCTAAATCTACAGCCACGGAACATCGCAGTCTCTGGTAGGATGCCGTTGTGTCCCTTGCGGCACTCCGAGCCCTGGCTACAGCATCCTTGAACCCCTCAACCCTAGACAAACCCCTAAACTCTACCCCCAAGACTCCAAGTATGCAAATAGTACCTACTTTGGGGTCTAAAGTCTATAAATGGTACCTACTTTGGGCCATTTGGAGTCTTAGGGTACCTAAACCCTCAACCCCAAAAACCCTGAATCCCTAAAAACCCTGAACCCCTAAACCCTAAACTCCTAAACCCTTTTTGTTTTCTATTGGGCTCTGGGAGGGCTCCAGAAGTAGGCGTTTTTTAGGGTTCCAAGTATACAAATACCTACAGAAAATACAGCTGGTTAAACCAAAAAAGGGAACTCCAATGGAGACTATAGGTAGTACCTACTTTGAGGTCTGAAGTCTATGAATAGTACCTACCTTGTGCTATTTGGAGCCCCAGGTGTTCAATAGGTTCAATGATCTAGGCTTTATTTGTCTGATTTGCAGGGACAGCCGACACTAGGGTGGAGACCTTCAGGGGCTAGGGTTTTGGGGGTCCCTAGATACTTGCTATCCGGATATCAGAAGGATGGTGAGTGTTTTCTTGTCGCGGTTCAATCACAAAACACATTCCGGAGCGGCGAATCGAGACAATCAGCCCAAATTGCAGCACAATCGCTGCCAGCGTCGAGATACCTGGTTTCGAGTCATGCTAAGGGCTATAAGCCCTAACCCCTAAGCCGGCTAAAGTATGATCCATCATGAAAGTCATGCAGGTCACGTGTCAACTGTCAAAACGTAAACCCTAAACCTATAGAGGCTCATACTAGGGGTACCTAGTTCTTTAGTTTGGATCTGTTATACAGAAAACTAGGTACCCCAAAAAGGGGGAAGGTATGAGCCTCTAGGCTCAACTCAGCACTCGTAAACTGAGGTCTCGCCGACAGAGTTGCTGAACAGATGCATGCCGGGGAGGCGGGGCTTAGATTTAGTTTAGGGCTCAGGGTTTAGAAGTTAAGGGCTTAGGTTTGTAGGGTTTCGAACTGGCAACTTTCACTGCGAGCCAACACTTGGAGGACGGCTGCAGCAACTCTCTAAATCCAAAAGCCCTTGAACCCAGAAACCCTAACCCAGAACCCTTGAGCCCAGAAACCGCAAACCCCTTTGTTAGGGTTCAGGGTTTCGCAAAAAAAGAAAAAACATGTTTTTTCGGGCCAAGCTCCCATGTTGAAGGCGCTTCGTGAGCAGAGTTTCCGGAAAGCCAAGGTAGCAAACCAGCAAGAAACGACCGTGCCGAGGTAGTCCGCGAAATATTTTACCGGCATGCACACGGAAAAGAGCTCCGACAACAAAAATCTAAACCCACAACCCTCAACTCCAAAATCCTAGATTTCCTAAGCCCTCAACCGCAAGTGTTGTGTCGAGAGTGTTTGCATCGGTCTTTCGGCCGAAGGTGGGGTCAGGCTCAGGGATGGGAGTTTAGGGTCTAGGGCTGTAGGGTTCTAGGGTCCAGGGTTTGGGGTGTAGGGTTTAACGTGTTCTAGGGGTTTGGGGTTCACGGTTCAGGGTTTTGGGATCCAGTGTTTAGGGTATAGGGTTTAGGATTTAGGGTTTTGTAAGGGAAATCCTTGGGTCTGAGCTTACGATTTGGGTCATCTTCTTACGTAAGACTGTGTTCGGCCTAATTGCTTCGGGTTAGCATGACATAGGAATCTGTACTCCTGCATGGAATATCTGTCCACATTCGCCTGCCCTAGTAGTCCAATTGAAGAGGTTTGTGTGAAGAGGTTGTTGTTAGATATGCATTTGGGGTTGACGAGTATCCAAAGATACCATGTCCTCAAATGACCCCAGTACAAACTCTAAACCGCACCCGGATATCATAGATGTCATAGGGACCGGAACGATTTTTCCAATGGGGTCCTCTAAAGTCCCCTTCATCCTTATAGCATGCATGAGATACCGCCATTCAATTCACGAAAGCCCCAAGCTACACTGTGGGAGTTTCCGACATCAGGGACCCAAAGGTGCACGTTCTCATTTCCTTGGGGCGCACCGCAGGATGTATGCAGGGTTTAGAACCCTATAAAGCCCCTAAACCCTAAGCCCTAAACCCTAAAGTCCCTAACCCTAAACCCTAAACAACCTAAACCCTAAACCCCCTAAACCCTAAACCCCCTAAACCCTAAAGTCCCTAAAACCCTAAAGTCCCTAAAGTCCCTAAACCCTAAACCCTAAACCCCAAAGTCCCTAAGTCTTTCTAGGGCTTGTAAGCATCCCGAAACCTGCATGCGCACGCTGCCTCTTGGCTCGCAGCAGGCGCGAAAGTGCCAGGAGTCCTTGTAAATGCCCACCCTGGTTCTGGTTCCGGGTTTAGGGTTTAGGGTTTAGGGTTATAGGGTTATAGGGTTTAGGGTTATAGGGTTTAGGGTTTAGTGGTTTAGGGTTTAGGGCCATTGTGCAAAGTCGGACATGAAACGTGCGGGACCAAATCCAATCGCCGGACCCCTCTCAAGCCCAAGAGTTCTTAGAATCAGAGGCCCTGTGCCATACGGTTGACGATATAAATCCTGCATGACCTTAAGGGCCCTAAACTATGGGAATTATGGTAGATTCCTTATGATGGATAATGCAGGATTTGTATCATCAACAGTAGGTCTTCCAACAACGCATAAAAAATAGCCACCAGCACGCTCCTGACGACAACAGCAACAGCATAATCCGTGGGAGTACTACCGGCACGAACATTCACTGGAGCTCACAAGGGGGTTTTGCATTTCACAGATGCCTCCCGTAAACCCCCCCCCCCCCCCCCC
>CAJNJA010016885.1:0-11185 GCA_905231915.1 Symbiodinium necroappetens | reverse complement strand
GTGGTGGTAGTGGTAGTGGTAGTTGTTGTTGTAACAGCAGTAGTAGTAGTAGTAGTAGTAGCAGCAGCGGCCGTAGCAGCAGTAGCAGCAACAGAAGCATCAGCGGTTGGTGTGATGAGTATTGTCATGTTTGGCAGGCAAGTCTGCACAGTGGAAGCTGATCGTGGCGACAATGGTTACTATGAGTGTGATCCACAGGCCGTCTTTTGTCAGCTCAAGCAAAGACTGCTGACCGAATTCCCCTTCAACAGTGTCAAGTCGCATGCACGCGGTTCAGGATGTCACCTACGGTGACCTTCTTCGCGATGCACATCCTCAGCCATCGAACCGCTTTCTCCCAAAATCACCTTGAGACCCCCAGAGTGAAGTCGGATCCTTACCTCTGCAGTCTTTCTGAATCGGGGCGGTCTACGTCTCCGGCTCAGCACCGCGTGAACACCGCCCAAAGCTTCAGTGGAACCCAGAAATGTTTGGCCAAGACTCTTAGGATCCACCTGCAGCGGTCTTGCAAGGCACGGAATTTCGCAACGGCTAGTCTCAGCAGTGGAGACAGCACCCTGGTATGAAGCTGGCATCGAGAAAGGGACATGGGAGAAATGATCCTGCATCCTGCCGTGCACGGCCTTGTATGTGACCGGCATTTCGTTAACGCCACTGAACGGGACGACCTCGCGAGTGAAACAAACATGCTGCTAGCTGCTAGGTTGTCGCGGGTTGCGGCTACTGTGTTGAAACAAGCGGGCTTCAACCATCCAAAACGGCCAAGCCACTAACCACACGCGGAAAACACTTAACCAGCATCAGTAGCAGAAACAGTAGCGGTGAAAGAGCAATGGTTGGGGTTCTACAGTCGTAGCATCACATGCCTACTAGTATTTTCCAAGGGCTACTGGTGTCATCACACATACAATCTAGACTGACGACTACAGAGACTGCACCCACGACGACCACGATCAATACAACGCAGCAATTAGGTCGGTCGCCCAACATCTATCTGTCTATCCATCTATCTATCCAGACGACGTGCTCTCCAGAAATGCAACCTGCGGCACCACCGGCACCACTGCGCTCCGACCCGCTCCCAGATCCTACCTTGATCTGCCTTGCGTTTGCCCCCCCACGCAATACTAGGGTGAAATGGGATTTTGAAAAAGCAAACCTGAATGTGATTGCCATTGTGCCTTGTGGCTACCCGAACAGCCTGCAACAGGCCATAACCCTTAAGAATTGACCCCACCCTACCCGATGGCCCAACCCCTCCCTAGATCTTCCTAGCCCTGGCCGACTTAAGGCACCCCTGGGGTGCGGCCTCGTGCCACCGCCCGTGAGGAAGACGCAGGTCGCTAGAGATCGCTGCCATGAGGCTGGCGTCGTTCAGTACCTCCGAGCTGGGCGGCTGGAAACTACGGGAACGCCTGCTTCGTGATCACAGCAGCCACCGTAGCCACGTGTCAGACCATGGGAACGTCTGGCCTCGAGGAGGACATCCTTCGCCTGGCTTCCCCCTGACTCGTGGTCATCGAAGACGGTTCGGCTGTTCAGGTCACCCTGAACGAAAATCACCTGATGGCTTTCGAAGAGGTTTGTACATGCCTTTGTACATGGCTTCATCGATTGAGGAAGCTTTTTCGCACTGTCGGTGCTTGGTTCAGGCTGTGCAGAGGGTGCTGTTGTGTGCTTCACAGCTAGGAATGTAGACCTGCACCTGTCCTATAGCCTTTGATAGTGAAGGGCATCGCTAAACCCCAACTGAGGCCAACGAAAACCCAACGATCCGCAGCCTCCATGCCCCCCCAAAGCCTACCTGCTCTGGTGTCCAGGATGCGTGGGGTCTTTTATGAACAGAGCTGCCAGAAAAGCAACCCATGTGTGCTCGCAGTTTCCTGCCCAGACGACGGGAAGGTAGCTTGCCGGGCTCTGCTGCATCTGGGAGCCGGTTTTTTATCGAGCATAAGGGAGTAGACTCTCCATGGTAGGATCCTTATGAAAGGGAACCCGACATAAGCCTACATAAGGTACTAAGGTACCCCCCATATCAAAGGATCTCGTTTCTGTCGGACTCGGAGCGTTGAGGCGTGTGGCCGTGTTCTGCTTCGTCAGCTCCCAGGCCATAACTTTGCAGAGAACTTCACGCAGTACGCGGGCGTACCTTTGGAGTTAGGAAAACACCGGCGAAAGTACTTCGACTGCAAGATCTGGGGGACGATGCCCCGAAATGACAGAAAGCTCGAGCAGAACCGCAAGCAAAAAATGCGCATTTCGGTGACGAAGTGGAGTTGAAGGCCCTGCTGGCTGCAGTCTGGTCTAATGTGAACTGTCCCGAAGACTCGTGACGCCGCACACGAGAAACAGACGGCAAGGATAACATGGCAAGTGCAAACATTAAGAACAATATCAGCCTCCAACACCATGGTTGCCGCCGCCAGCACCACCGCAACCACCCACCACGACGCACCGGCTCGCCGCAGGTGGGAATGCCAATACATATGCATCACATTAGATGTTGAATCATGTAGAGCATCGGTAGCAAGGACAATACGGGCTGCAAGACAAACAAATGCGGCCGACTACAGTGAGACCGCCCGCTTCAGCATCACCCTAATCTTCGTCATCATGCGTCGCCATGCAGGCACTTGGCTGGATCCAGTGTTCAAAGGCTCGAAGGTCATGCTACCAAACACTGGAATGCTCCTGTGTCAGCCACTACCACTGGCCTCTGAATGCCAAAGGTCTCAAGTTCGAGACTTTCTCAACGCATTAGGCTCTTGCATAGAAGCTGTCGCAGCACAGCAAGAACAAACCCTGGCCTTCGCTCCTTTCGAAATGTCTGATCCAGGTTCCAGCCTAAAGTTTGGGACTCCCTGAAGCCGCTGCTGCAAAGCTTCTCGATTTTGGCGGCCATCAGCTTTTCTGAAGCCTCCAAGCTGCTTGTCAGCACCTCGGCACAGAGCCGGGCTTCACAGAAGGCTTGGCCAGGTGGCTCGGTCGTGGCTTCCCTGGAAGAAAGGTTGAGCCAACGGATTGAGAAGAGATCCCTGCAACAGCTCTCCCTGCATTGAGAGACAGCGCCATCTGCAGCCGTCGCATGGGGAAATGGGTGCCGAAGAAGCAGAGCCTGTGCGGTCGAGCTTCTGGAACTGGGGCTCCACTTAGGCTGGAAACCGAAAGCCACAGCTTCAACTTGAAACTTCAACCCTGCATACGATTCGGGTCGCAAACCCTGCTTCAAATTCAGGCTCCGCAAGAGCAAAAGCAGCAGGGGAGCGGTACTGGCAGGTGATACGTACTAGTGGCGGTGATAGCAGTAGTAGTAGGGGCAGCACTAGCAGTTGCAGTAGCAAGGGGTGGAGGGAGGGTTGGGGGGGGAAATTTGGGGGGGTGGACGTGGGGCCTAAAACCACACGCATCTGGCCTCAGCCCATCGCCTCGGCGCACGATGCTCGAACCCAGCAAGGCCTCCCGGAGCAGCTCAGGCGCCGAGTTTCGAAGCCCTAAAGCATAGAACTTGACTGCAAGTTCTACCATGATTCGTACATCCGCACCCTCTGTTCCATATCTCTTGAAGCAGGGCTGTGCAGCTACGCCTGCCCCTCCACAAGAACATAAAAGATCACAGCATGGAACCTGTGGCATACCACGTTATGGACACCTGACAAAGCTTCAAAAACCCTCGCTGCCCGCTGCCCCACCGCAACAGACGCCTTCTCCGGGTTCAGGGTGAAAGCACCATCGAGGCGCGTCTCCCCCTGCTCCACTTGAAAGAGCTCCTGGCCAGGAGCATGAGCCGCGGGCCACTCACGAAAGAATTGGGAAATCGATGGAGATTCGAGGCTTGCACTCCATATGCCCATGGAGACACCCGACTTCGGGATGCGAGCCGAGTCCTGCCGAAAACCAAGGACTGTCTTGACCTTGATAGGCCAGGGACTCTCCGTTCGCTTCGAGATCTGCTTGTTGACTAATGCAATCTGCCAAAGGTTGAGGTATGGCTGCGTGCTAAGCAGCAATGCAACACCTCAACAGCTAAAGCCCGCCATCTGCTTGTACCGTCATATGTATGTAGGTGACTGCCGCAGCCTTGGTCCCCAAAGCGCTTAGAAGCAGGGAAGGGTGGAAGGGTGGGACCAACACAAGGAGCCGCACGCGTCGCAACACGCTAGGACAGCAATTGCACCATCATAACTTTACCTAGTATAGACCCTACATGGAAGGAAGCTTATCCCAAGCAATCTTGAGAAAGGTAGGTACTCGTGACATTCGAAAGTCCACGTCGAAAAGCATTTGGAACGGCCAACAGTCTTGCAACCCAACATGCATCAAGAGAACGGCTACACATCCTCATGCCACTTTGGACGGCCATCCGAGGCTGGGGCATTGCCAACGACACGCTGAACGAGCTTTTTCCTGCAGGCTACAAAGCTTGGGGTCTCTGAGAGGCTGGGACAAAAAGGGAACCTGTCCAAACTCTCGAAGCATCCATGTAACCTGATGCCCTCACGTCCTGCACCAGGAGAAAGGATTGTAGATCCTGCACCATCAGGCGGTTCTGTGCTGGGCACAGTATGACTGATTTAGGAATCTGAGTTGCAGCTTGGAACACAGTAGGGCTGTGCAAGCAAGCTTCGAGGTAGTCTTCTTCCGCAAGGCATCACGGTGCACCAAGGTGTCCTGGTTTCCGCAGTGACAAGACAGGCAGAAACCATTGAACCCCAACAGGCCCATCATAACACCCAGGAGACACGGAAGGCCCGACCCCAAACAGGACATGGTCGCCAAGCATGACCCCAAACACGAGAGATCCGCAGTGTCAAAGGACCCACACCCCTCAGACCTGTCACTCTTTCACTCCCAGGACAACGACAACGGCCCCTACTGCACAACACTTCGCACACGTACTGCATTCAGCGACAACTCCTACGATCGTCGCCACCGCTAGAAGCATCTCAGTTCTGATGCAACTTGATCTTTTCTTATTTACTTTGTACAACAACACTAATACACTATCGTCGCCATGAGCATTATAATCGAAGCCATCGCTGCGGTCACTGTACACGTCGTCGTCGACGGTTGTGGTGGTCGGCGACATCATCGACACGGGCATCGAAGTATTCGCGGCCACAACAGCCCGACAGCAGCGACAAGAACTTCCCGCCTACTACGTCCTACCACGTCCCACCACTAGCACTTCAATTGAACGACTGAGGCGAGGGGCCAGGCCAGAGGCTGGAGGCTTCCGATGCCAAGCCTCCAAGTGGGGCATTCCATGGTTTAGGGTGCTTTTTAAGGGCTCCTTTGTACAGGGCTGCTTCAGGAGTTGGTCGTTCAGCATCCAAGCGAACCATGCAATTGCTGGCGGGGTCGCTTTCGGCCCGGTCTTGCGGCAATTGAGGTATGTTCGGCCCTCCCGTTTTCAGGCATTGTGGGATGTCGGCCGTGTGTAGCGCCACGAATCTTGCAGGTCTCTTGAAGGCGTTTCGCCTGTTGTCTCAAGAACAACGACGGCCAGAAAGCACGATTCGCCGGAGGACTGTGGCCCTAGCCTCCACCAAATAGCTTTGGGGATGATTTGGGAGTTGAGGCTCATGCGGCGCATGCGCTACAGTGGAGTGAACGAACAGCATGGTTCTTTGACCAAACAAGCAAAGGAGGAGCTGATGCCAAACCAACCTGAAAGAAAAAACCCAGAAGCCTGAGACCTTGTCGGGACAGGCCTCCAGCTGTTCTTCGACGAAGCCCCGCATCTTAAAGCGGGCCTGCCGGTGCTGCGTCCGGAAGCAAGGCACTTGGCGACCCTTGACAATAACCCGTCTATTACTCCTGTAAGAACCCCTCTACTGACCCTTATAGCACCCTTACAGTTGGCCTCATAGTGTGCTTTGCAGCACCACCCTTTTGCTCGAATTGGAAGACGTGCTCCCGTTGAACTGGCGGTTTCTTGTGGAGCAACGTCCTTCAGAGTCCCCTGGTACTTTTGCGTCGACGGCGGCGACGGTTTGTGACTTCCTTTTCAGACTTCACTCCCAGGCGACAGAGGCGCAGATTCTCATGACTCGGGCTGGTCTTCATGCTGCATATTTCCGAGCTTGACCCGTATCCGGTTTGTGAGTGAACGGGATCTAGCCTTTTCAAGGTGTGTTTGTCCACGCAGTGGCGGTGCGGATGAGTTTGCTTAGCAGGGTGTTGAGCCCGGCTTTCTGCGACTTGGGACTCGAAGTTTGATTGACTCAGGGCATCGGTCGTTCTGGGGCTTCGTGCTCGCACTGGCCTACGCCATTTTGTACAGGGCAGGGCTGCTGGCAGCAAGGCAGTCTTGGCACGGCCTCCTTGAAAGTTTTGACTCCTTCTCGGAGGGATCGCTGTGGGCTGCACCGCGCACGGCAAGTGTGTGCTATAGTACCCTTCTAACAACCCTTCCCACCCATCCCGCCCGGGCCTCCGTGAGCGCAACGAAGGCCAGGTCAACCGGAGCCCCGTCGCTAAAAGGCTGCTCTAAAAACTGTGCAAACCTCGGCGCTTTCGGGCTTCGAGTGCTGTTTTTCGAGCAGGGACTCCTGCGCCAGACCTCTATCTACTGCAGACTGATCGACAGATATGTACTGGGCTCGATGATCACTTGACCAGGACCGGAAGGTTGTGAGAGGTCTGTTATGACCGCCGGTTGCTCACTTGCTCGCCACCTACCTCTCGAAAAGACTGACGTCATGTCAGACCCCTCATTATCTGAGCCCGTGCCGAAAAAGAGAGCCAGGGCAATGAAAGACAACAAGTTTTTGCTATGCTCCGGATATGCAGCATCGGCTGCAGCTCGAGTCGTTTGCCTGGCGGCTTGGCTGCCGAGACACATGCCCACGAAGGGGTCCAGGGCCGCCTGTGACCGTGACACATCACGGTTACGATGACGCGAATGCTCATCATGATGGCACTGGAAACCGAGGGCCCAAAATGATGGACAGATGGCAGACCGGTTGCATCCACAAATGGAGAACACAAAATCAACTGACGCTCACCACACGCTGCTTGCAAGCTCGGAGTGCTTGCAAGTTTAGCTGACTGTCTCGTCGTGAATTTTGCTTGTTTGCCAAGCGTCGATGTTGGCCATGTTAAAGTTGAAGAAGCGCATACGAACGGCGGTCGGCTCGTGAAAACCTCGCAAGCAGGAGTGAGGCCATGCCGGTCGCGAAAGCCCTGAACCTAAAGCCCCGTATCATTTCTGCAAGGCTTCGAGGATAAAAGACGTGCTGCATGCAGCTGAGTCACGCAACTCCACCTTGGCCCCCAGCAATGCTGGCATGGTGATTTTTATGACCTGTGAGACCTCTGTCTAGTTGTTCAAACCCCCGATTACGTGCCAAGTCGCGGGTGCCTCATCAGTACTGCTGTCTGCTGAGTCATCCTTGGCTTAGCCCAGCATTCGAAGTTTTGTTTAGTCAGCTCACAACAACCCATCCCAACATTAAACCTCGTGTCTGGCATGCCGTTTCAATCCGATGAAGAATCCTCCTACCACCAGCATCCGACGCATCAGCAACCAAGGCACTGGGCAGGCGAGGTGGCCCATGCCTGTGGCTCGAAGAACTGGAGCACATTTGAGCACACAAGGCTTGACTGCTCGGCGCCTTGTGATGGGATCGCTGCCCTTGCAGGTGACAGCGTTACACATCCATGGCTCTGCCAACTACAACGAGCTAGGCGTGGCAGCCACGGCTAGAACGAAGGCCTAGCTTGCTATGCTTGGCCACAGTGTGGATTGCCTGACAGGCCGTTTGTCATGCCCTCGGAGTCGACATGTGTCGACTTGTGTGTAGGGTTGGACGCTTAGGACTGCGGGCCAACTCCCCCCTGTGATTCTACTGATGACTCCTGATCATGACAACATCTTCGTCCTGAGCCACAAGCGAGCCGTGAAGCGCCTTATCCCTCTTTGCCTGCCTCAGCGTGGCAATCGCCGCACAAGCAAAGGGGGCTATGATAAAGGATCGAAGAAGCAAAGAAAACCAATGTGCCGAAAACACCCTGCTTGCAATGGCTGAACAAATACTTACTTCGTGCTTCGCACCTCAAGCTCTCCTGGGGTGCACCCACCGGCTCATCCAGCGGGCCTCGGTGCAGCACGGTTCTCAAAAAGAAATCGCTGAAGAAACAACTACTGCTGCTACTACTAGGGCTACTACTACTACGACTACTACTACTACTACTACTACTACTACTACGACCACGACGACGACGACTATTGCGACGACTGCGACTACGAAAACTACTGCTACTACGACTACGACGACGACTAGTACTACCACTAGCCAGTACTACCACTGGCTCCTCTGCTTCTTCTACTTCTACTGATTCTACTGCCATTCCTGCTGCGGCTGCTAGTGGTGCTACCACTGCATGCTACTAAGACGACGACGAGCACCACAACTACTACGACCCACCACTACCACCACCGCACGACCAAAACGAAACGACAGCACTTTCAACATTGTGTGGGTCGTCTTGATCGTCGTGGTGGTGGCTGCAGCTCCCCATGTACCTTTTCCACACAGAATGCAAACAATCAAAGCGGTCTTCCTCAACATCACAATCACCACCAACAGATCACCGTCGTCATCATAATCTCGGTTGCCAATGAGTGGCGGAAATTATCACCTCTATCATCATCATCATCATCGTTCACCAACATCAGCATCGCCACCATCAACATGTGCAAACATTAGCATCAACATCAGCAGCATCATCCTCATGATCATCACACGCATCGAATTCACCTTCTTCTGCATCTTCCTCGCGAAATCACCATCGTCATCTTTACAGTCATCATTACCAACATCCGTTTGGAAGTGTTTCGAACTGCCCTTTCGGAGTGGTGCTTCGAAACACAGTTCAAGGTGTCTTGTTGGAGTTCTTCGAAGCGGTACTTCCAGTTGCATTCTCACATCGGACTCTCCAAGTTCCACGTGTCAGCACAACACGTCGTGCCTTGTACACATCATCTTGTTCAAGCGTGCGTTGGCCACCGTAACTCTGCGCAACTTGTGCAGAGTCCGGGGTGTTGTTGTGTTGCTGTGGTTGAGTTGTTGCACACTTTCACCAGGTATCTGATGAGGGTGTCCGTGGAGTCTGCATTGCACACCACAACACAGACCACGTCAACTCTGACTTCGTATGTTCTAGTGCGACTCGAAGCGGCAGATGACACGAAGCAGTCTTTATCGCGGTCGTGCAAGCTTCACAGCATGCAAAGCAGAAGTTGGAGGGAAAAGCCAGAACGAGATGTGAGTCCCCCATAGAAATGGCACGGGTCGTGGCAGCTGCATCCTGGAGGCGCGCCAGCAGCAAGAGACCAGGCCTGGACGATGCTCTTGTTTAAGTCTCCTTTGCTTCTCGATAAGATGGTGGCTTAGGGTATTGGGTGTAAGCGTTTGAGTCCAACCTGTAGCTGGGATTCCCTCGCTTTTTTTCATGATAGCAAGGCTGGCAGCCATCGCAGTGTAATGCAGTACTGATCCCTGATCTTTGCAATGTCTCTCATTGAGAAGTGGCTGTGCGTTTCGGTTCAGGGGCTGAGGCTCGGCGCTTGAACGTCATCCTCACAAACAGCAGAGACAACTTGACCTTGTGTCTTTGTGGTTTCAATGTCAACTCTAGTACCGTGCGTCATGATAGCAATGCGCACTGTTTCGATGCCATCTTCAGCCCAATGCATAGATTTCGGCTTGGCAACTCCGTCAGCAACGTTCAAGCAGCGTCCATCTGCTGGCGTCACCGACGGTGCTTCTGACTCTGTTTGCATAGGACTTGCCGGAACACTCACTTCCACAATGCAAAGAATTAGTAAAACTGTACAATCACAGAGCGCAATTCCTGCTTGTTCAGTCAATCTACGTGTCAGATGACAAGTCGTCATCACTCTCGTCATCAACAGGGTGCTTCTGACTCTGAAACGGGTTTCCTGCAGGCTTGGAGCTGTTAGCTGCTAAGACATCCGCAAAGCCCTCACATCGAACCGGAGTGGCTTTTGTGAGACACGCCACCTACTGAACATCCAAACCTTTCTCCACCACGTGGCTCAAAAACACTTGAGTATCTCCGGGTCGAACTCGAAGCAGTTTTCATATGGACAGCCTTGTGGCTCCAAGCAGGGGCAGCGCGCCCCAGCTTCTCACAGCGCTTCTGCACGAGCCTTGGGTTCTTGTTGTCTAGAAAGTTGCTGCCTTCTTGCTGGCTTCAAAGCTGGCTTACGACCTCACATGGCTCTTCGGCAGCTTCTGTCTTGCAGGCTGCTTCGTCCAAGCCCGTCCGCCGGAGACAGGTGTGAGGAGCAACGATTCACGGCTTCAGGTTTTGAAAGTCAGAAATGCTGCCCTGGGGCTTGGAGAAGGAGCGAACGGCCGTCTTGACGTATAGGTTCTGCAGCAGTGCACAGACGAACACAGTTTGACTGACTCAAAGACCCCGCATCCCCTCAGCTCGTGTCTGCACTGTCCCAAAACCCTGCTTCGCTACTATGACGATCGGCCTTCATGCTCAGTTGGGTCTCATAGTCCCACCTGGAATATCAAGTTCAGGACATCCCGGCGAAAAAATTGAAGCAGTGCGTTCTCGTGCTGGCGGCTGAAGCTAATACAGGCTTCCTTGAGGGATAGCAAGCATAACGACAAACTCTTTACATTCTCGACATGCTCTCTTTCTGCTCCAGAAATAGTAACACCAGTGGCCCGCCCCTGCTGCTGTAAGTAACCTGTGCTTGCGCTTGTCTATTTCTCGTCTTCTTGCAACTAGCAGCTCACTAGCCGTCCAAACTAATGAGCAGATTTGAACATGTTGTTGGCCGCGCCGCAGCATTGTTACAAACTGGCACTGCCATCATTCATGACGCTCATCGTCTTGAGCCTCACCTTCGCCACTGTCAGCAGAACCACTGATGAAGAAACAGTTTAGTGCCAAGGGGGTTGTGCAGGCAAGTACAAGTACCATTAAGGTCATCGCCACCA
The DNA here is from genome assembly GCA_905231915.1 of Symbiodinium necroappetens. Lineage (NCBI taxonomy): Eukaryota > Dinophyceae > Suessiales > Symbiodiniaceae > Symbiodinium > Symbiodinium necroappetens. The sequence goes on along the minus strand of CAJNJA010016885.1, from coordinate 197 downwards.
TCGCCACCGTCAGCATCATCGTCGTTCTTGTTTGAGCTTGGTTCTTACCGTTGCTGTCGCCACAATGGTAGCTTCGAGCTCCAAATAATGAATATACTAGCAGTAGCAGGGGTAGCGGTAGCAGTAGCAGTAGCAGTAGCAGTAGCAGTAGGAGTAGTAGTACTAGTAGTAGTAGTAGTAGTAGTATCAGCAGCAGC
>CAJNJA010016884.1:0-11186 GCA_905231915.1 Symbiodinium necroappetens | reverse complement strand
ACCCTAAACCCTGAGCCCTACCCATAGGCTCCTTAGTAGTTCCTTTTTGTGGTTGGTATCCTATAAAGTAATCCCAAAAAGGAACTACCAAGGGTAAACCCTAAGTGTCTTTTTGGCTTACATGGTGGCTTCGGAGGTTTCTTGCTTCGTAGTGGTTTGTGTTATTGGATGGGGGAAGCTTCCTACTAGACTCTTGAATAGACTCAATGAGCATCTGACTCTTGATGTGCTTCTCTTAACGCATACATCATGGCATAACGCTAGGATAGCCTTCTGTATCTACCTGTAAAGGCGACCACCAAGGATCCCTTAACGGGGCCCACCCTTACATAATCCGTTCAAATCCCTCAAAGACCCAAAATCCTAAACCCTTAACCCTATAAACCCCACACCCTAAAACCTAAACCCTAAACCCTTAACCCCGTAAACCCTACACCCTGAACTCTAAACTCTAAACCCTAAAAACCCTTAACCCTATAAGCCCTACACCCTAAACCCAAAACCCTAAACCCTTAACCCTATAAACCCTACACCCTAAACTCTAAACCCTAAACCCTTAACCCTATAAACCCTAAACCCAAAACCCTAAGCCCTTAACCCTATAAACCCTAAACTCTAAGCCCTAAACCCTTAACCCTATAAACCCTATCAACCCTAGACTCTAAACCCTAAACCCTAAACCCAAAACCCTAAGCCCTTAAAGGATCTTTCCATGGGGGCCTGGGCCTTGCCAGGTCAAGATCTTCAAGATGGTCGCCTGGCTGCAAGCGGAGTTGACTCTACCTAGGGTTTAGGGGTTTAGGGTTTTAGGGTTTAGGGTCTACCTGTAGTCTCCATTGTAGTTCCTTTTTTTTTGGTTTAACCAGTTCTATATTTAAGGATCCCAAAAGGTAATCCCCAAAAGGAACTACAATAGAGGCTATAGGTAAACCCTACCTGGACCCTCAGAAAGCTACCTGTTTCGGGATACTTAATATATGATATCCGTGTAGAAGTCCTTAAAACTGGTAGGTTTTTTTGGGGTTTGGGTACACTGAAAACCCAAACGGCATTGCATTCCTTCCTGGACTCCCCCAAGAAACCCCTTTAAAAAGCATTTATAGCCCCTCATAGTGGGCACGTGCGCTATCAGAGAGGGTAGTTGGCGGGCCTGGGCGTTGATGCAGGTTTGTATTGGCTATATGTGGCGTTTAATTAGTAAGTCTACCCTAAACCCTTAAACCCTAAACCCTTAACCCCTAAACCTTTAAACCCTAAACTCTAAACCCTAACCCTAAACCCTAGACCCTTAAAGCCCTAAGCCCCATAAGGGCATCTGTTTCGGGCTTCAGGATGCAGGATCGAAGAGCACAGTGTCATGATTCCGAGAGGGTCCAAAGATTCATTATTTTGGCATTTGGGAGGCCTAAATCCATGATAGTCGTACATATATATCTACATATATATATATGTATATGTATATATACCTATATATATATATGTTTGTATGGACCTTCTTGGCTTGCAAGTTGATATGCGTAGTTTTCAGCAGTGGGGCGAATGGTGCCAGTGATCCTCGAAGCAGTAGATTTTATCCGCATAGCCGCCCCGCTCCAGGTTCTCTTGCTCCTGGCCATCAACCACCTCATTGCTTGCGTCTGGTTTCTGCTTGCGAGCACAAACCCCGATCGGGGCTCAGACCCCTCCAGCTTCGAGTTTGGGTTTAGGGTTTGGGTCATATAAGGGGTTATAGGGGCCTAGGGCCCCAAAGATCACCTAGGCAATATAGGATAGGGATCTCCTACATAAATCCTCTACAAGTGAACGCCAATGACAAGGTAGGGATATGCTTGTGCAATGCAGAATTATGATTCTATCCTTTTGGGCCCCAACAGATTGCTCTTACACCCTAAACCCACTTCACAACACCTGCCTGTAATGCTTATACTTATGCATACTTCTACCCTAAAGCCATAATCCCACATCGAAAGTCCTCCTGCGTGAGCAGTGCAGCTCAATCTGTACCCCCTTGCCGTCTTCCCCGGACGGTGTCTTAGTAGATGTTGATTTCAGAGCATCCACCAGGCCGTGCAGACATCCTCGAGTGGCCCGCCGGCGTACAGCGCTACAGCAGCCGCGCCGCCTCAAGATGTTGACAGCATCTCTGCGATCCATGCCGGTCCAGCGTGCAAAGTGGTGGCTATGACTAGCTACCTTAGGCAGGTGAGCGAGCAGAGCCGCTCGGTACATGTGCGTGGATGCCCAAAGGCGTCTACAGCTGCATGGTGGCGGATCCTGTTTCCGCGATTCAAATCACGATCTGGGGAGATCTCGTTGAGAACTACGCGGCTCGTCCACGTTGCCTCGCCTTCGGTTGGAGGCCATGGATGTTTCCCTAAACCCTAAACCCTGGTTTCATCGACCGGCATCTGCCCGGTGGCTAAGCTTCAGAGCACCACTCGGTCAAAAATCACACGGCTGCTGAAAGGTTCATGGGACTTGGTAACTAGGGGTGTAAACAAGGTAACTATACTCATAATGACTTAGAACCCTAATTCAGCTACTTATACCTCTACATACTAAGTCCCATGAACCTCCAAGTGGAGCATGCTGGAGCCGAATGCTCTGAAGCACACTCCAAGTGCAACACAAGTTGTATCACGGCGGTGGGAACTGGCGATTCGGAGTGCCCAATATGCTACCAAGATCCGAAAACCCGCTTCTACTTACTGACTACAAAAGGCCTCTAGACTATTCTTTATTCAGCTCGAAACCCTCTTCTACTTAGTATGCGCAAGGTCTCTACCCTAAACCCTAAACCCTACATTAAACCCTAAACCCTAGACCCTCATCCCCTAAAACCAATAAACCCCTAAAACCAATAAACCCCTAAACCTCTAAACCCCTAACCCTACCCCCTAAACCCTAACCCCTAAACCCTAAACCCCTAAACCCTAAACCCCTAAACCGTATCCCCCGTTGCTAACCTTGACCCTGTCCAAGGGACCCGGGGCTTCTGACGCTGGGGGAAGCGGAAGCCAAGAGCCCCCAAGCCTTACATTAGGGTTTAGGGTTTTTGGGGGGTTTTATAGGGTTTAGGGCTTTTGGGGGTTTTAGGGTTTAGGGTTTAGGGTTTTTTGGGGGGGTTTTAGGGTTTAGGGTTTAGGGTTTTTGGGGGGGGTTTTAGGGTTTAGGGTTTAGGGTTTTTGGGGGTTTTAGGGTTTGGGGTGTAGGTTTTTTGGGGGTTTTAGGGTTTGGGGTGTAGGTTTTTTGGGAGTTTTAGGGTTTATAGGGTTTAGGGTTTTGGGGTTTAGGTCCTATAAGCCGCCCTCCAACCACAACCTTAAACTTTAACACCGAATCACTCAAAACGCCTCTCTGGCACCCACGGAGGAGTGATGTACAAGATGTCGACTTGCTACATCTATGTTTGAGATGAGAGCGGTGCTCCAGCGTTCAGTGCTTAGAGTTTAATTGGATTTAGGACTTAGAGGGCGTTTGGGGGTTTTTAGGGCTTTCAGGGTTTAGGGTGCACCCTACTACCCGTAGGCTCCATAGTCGTTCCTTTTTTTGTGGTTTAAGTTTAGGATCCGATAAGGTAATCCCCAAAAGGAACTACTACTGTTGATGATATAAATCCTGCATTACCTTAGAGACCTTAAACTATGGAAATTATGGCATATTCCTTATTATGGGTAATGCAGGATTTATACCATCAACCGTTGGAGCCTGTGGGTATTAACATGTTCGAGAACTAGGCCGATGACACGTGGTTGGTCCAGGAGGGCTATGCGACTCGGCTGCAACCCGACCAGGACCTCCCAGCGATCCTCGAAAAGAAACCTTGGGTGCAGGGGTTTAGGGTTTAGGGGTTTAGGGTTTAGGGTTTTGGGTTTGGAGGGTATTTGGGCGGGTGTCTTGGTCAGCCCGAAACCCTGCAACCCCAAAACTCGAAACCCTCGTTCGACAACCTTGTCGAACGGGAAGGGTAGTACAGTTAACAAGCTGCAGGGTGTCTTTCCGGTATCCCCACCCTACTTGGAGGTTCGGGGGACTTAGTCCGTGGTTTTGGATAGACTTAAAAGATCTTTCAAGTATCAGAACTCCATTTAGGACCCCCGGGTACTTGTACTATGTTCCCCAACCCTCCCAGTAGACTCTACATCCTAAACCCTAAACCCTAAATGCCAAACCCTAAACCTTACAAAACCCCAAAAGGTCCATGTACCCAAATAATCCCAACCAGTACTTCTACTTTGACCTTCAAGTGGCCCCTCTACATTATAGGTACTTCGGGGCCAAAGTATCAACTATTTGGGCATATGGACCCTAAACCCTGAACCCTAAACCTAAAGCCTATACCCTAAACCCAATATCATCCCCTCAACTCAGAGGTTTTCTTTCACAACAGAGGGGTGGGCTTTTTACTTGTAGTCGCAGCAGTCGCAACAAGTTATACAGGGATATGAGGACTTTGGGTTCCAGGTTTAGGGCTTAGGGTGTCGGTTTCAGGTTTAGGGCTTAGGGTGTCGGACGTTGGGTTTCAGGTTTAGGGCTTAGGCTGTCGGTTGTAGGTTTATGGCTTAGGGTGTCGGATGTTGGGTTTGAGGGTTTGGGTCTAAGGGTTTCGGATGTTGGGTTTCAGGGTTTGGATGTAGGGTTTCGGATTTTGGGTTTCAGGGTTTGGGTTTGGGGGTTTGGGGTTTAATCAGGGCAAATATGCGTTTTTTTTTTTACCGAAAGCCTCTTTTCCAAGAAGTGGCTGAAGGGTCTCAGACTGCTGTTGCTAGACGTGTTCGGACTTGGGGTTTGCCAAACAGACTTCGTAGCTGAATGGCTGCACTTTAAGCTTTTTGGGAGAATATAATCCCCATAAAACTGGAGGTGGGCGCTTTTTTGGGCTTCTGGGCTCGGCGGCTCTGAGTGGTTCCTTTTTGTGGTTTATATTTAGAATCCTATAAGGAATCCCCAAAAGGAGCTACTTAGGGGCCTATGGGTAAGCAGAAGGCCAGGAAATCGTCGAGGACGAAGATCAGAAAGGTGCCACCCGGCACGATAACCCTAAGGGTCCATGGACCCAAATAGCATATACTTTGGCCCCAAAGTGCCTATATAGGGACTACTTTAAGGCCAAAGTATATACTATTTGGGCACATGGACCCTTGGGATAAGTTGGTTGATCCTACAGGCCCAGACGGCATGCTCTTTTGCGCCTCCGCCCTCGAAGAAGAGGGTCCAGTTTCCTAAGAAATCCAAGAAGCCCCCGAAGCCCAAGAGGGACGAGAAGCCGAAGCCCGACGCTGGGGTCCGGGAGGAAGAGTCCGGGGACGAGAACCCCAAGCCCGATTCTGAGGCCCAGAACCGTCGCTGCAAGCGCAAGAAGCCAACGCTTCCAGAGGTGGATGAGACGGAGCCAAGTACGTGAATCCTCAGGCCCGCGGCTTCAAATCCACATCCGAGGCACCTTCCCAAAAGGGTGTAGTAGAATGTAGGGCTTCTATACTAGGAATTACGGTTATGATTTGGGGAAGTATGCCATATAACGGTATCTAGGACCCTTTGGGCTTGCAGAACCCCAAACTTTTAAACCCTACACCTCGCCCGGGAGAGAACGGTCTAGGGTAGGGTTTAGGTTTAGGACACGCCAAAACCCAAACACAGATGTTCTCAAGTCCACACTTGAATGAAGCCCAGGACACAGTCAACTGGGACTACCAGCAAGGGGCTCAGGAAGAAAGCCTCTGCGTGCGGCGTTTGGGGCTTTAGGGTTTCAAGGTTTAGAGTCTACCCGATTCCATGTAAACTACGTTTTATAAGGACAAATTTACAAAAAAAAACAAAGAAAGACTTAACTTAAACCCCTTTAAAAAACATCCTAAAGCCATAGCCAAGCATTAAAACGCAAGGGCTCGGATTCCCAAAGATACGAGCACCTCAACCCTGTAAGGAACCCTCCAAGAAGCCCTAAATTAAGGGTTTGAGTGCAGAGGGCAGTTGGTTAGCCTTTCAACACTCAAACCCAGAACTCAGCTCTGCCCTCTGTTTCGAACAGAGCCCTGTCGTCCATGTCCGTACACTTCGAAGCCTAAGTAGTCGAGGTAGTAGAGGGTTTTTGCAGAAGATCTCGCGAGGCTTTACAACCGGGTCTTCTAGAGCTGCATAGAAGTTCGTCACATTGGCCTCTACGACAAGAGGAATTCTTTGCAAATTCTATTCTAAGTCTATTGCCGTAGTGTTCAAGTTCCCTTTTGCTACTAGTTTTTCTGTGCCAAGCGCGTTGGGCAAGAATCCCTAAACCCTAAACCCTAAACTTTAAAGTCTATAAACCCTAAACTCTAAACCTTAAGCCCTAAACCAAGAATCGTCAGAGTGAGGTATGCGACCGCGTTCCACTGGTCCATCACGCAGTGGAAGCCTCAGCTTCGAGCTGTTTCTCCCACGGTTTAGGGTTTAGGGGTTTAGGCGTCTCGGGTTTGGGGTTTAAAATGGGTTTAGGGCTGAGGGGTCTAGGGTTTAGGGTTTAGGGGTTTAGGGTTTAGGGTTTTGGGGTTTAGGGTTTAGGGGTTTAGGGGTCTAGGGTTTGGGGTTTAGGGTTTAGGGGTCTAGGGTTTAGGGTTTATTGGTCCCGAAAGACCATCCTTACCCAAAGGGTCCAAAGTACCTATATCGTAGAATGCTGGGTTTATCTACGACTCGGATTTACTATTATGATTTGGGGAAGTATGCCCCATAACGGAACCAAGGACCCTTTGGGCTTTTATGGTTTTAGGCCCCGAGCTCCATCGTGGCAGTACATATGGGCCCTTTAGGCTTGTACCTGGTTCTAAGATTGCAATGATGGGCCGAGCTCTGCTTGAGTCAGCACAGGCCTTGGCCATCATCCCCGTCCTATATAATTAAACCAACAGGAGCTAAAGGAACCCTCTGTTCAAGAGAGCCCCTAAACCCGAAACCCTAAACGCTAACCCTAAACCCTAAACCCAGCTAGCTTGAGTAGACAATCAGGAAGTGACCTTTGGATGATGATATACGCCCCTCAATGGTAGGTTTTGTACTATATGCCTCAAAGAAAAATTTGTTCTCAAAGGATACCATGACTCCTTATGCAGACTTTGTTCTCGGTCTTGTGACACAGTCATAGTCATAGGACTTAAAAAATTTTGAAAAAGGTACCCTCTGATCCCTGTCAAGCTGCTTCTAACTTTGATTGCTAAGTCCCATGACCCTCCAAGAAGTTCCCTGTTAGATTTAAGTTTGTTTAAGTTCTCTAAAGCCCAGAACCCTGAACTTCGAAATCCTACAAGTTGGGCTCTCTAGGGGGTCTATAAGGGCTATATATGACGGCTTCATGCGGGTTCTAGAAGCCTTGAGGCTCTAATCTTTCAACACGTAAAGCCTAATAACAGAACTCATGGCTTCAACCTCGTTTGCCGTGGAAGTCGCCTAGTACGCAGTTCTATGACCTTGATAACCAATGCACGCTTGCTGGCCACATTTGCTGTCTGAAACCTGTGCAGGGCATCTTTCTGGCTTTATCATTCGGGCTTCGTGTGGAGGTCTCAGAAACCTGGTACCCCCTTGTAGGCCCAAGCTAGACAGCAGGAGTTTGATTGTCAATGCCGCTATGACGAGAACCCCCCACTTGAAGGAAACTTCCGTTTTGGTTTGGAACCCTAAACCCTAAACCCTACACCCTACACCCTAAACCCTACACCCTACACCCTAAACCCTAAGCCCTGGAGAGCGTCAACCTCTGAAGCCTTAAGCCCAAGTCCCTTACCGAAGCCCAACTGAACCCATGTAAACCCTACACCCTCAACCCTACCCCGCTAAGCCTACACCCTCAACCCTACCCCGTGAAGCCGAAGCCTTAAATCCTAAGCCCTAAACCCTAAGCCCTAAACCCTAAGCCCTAAACTCTAAACCCGAAACCCTAAACCCTCACCCTAATGGCGCTTTCGTTTCGGGAGCGGAAGCAGGTTTACCCCGGCTGGTATGGAGGTCCAGTCAGGAGCCCTGGAAGTTTGGAGTTTGGGGTAGCCATAGGTCCCTAAGTAGCTCCTTTTTGTGGTTCATACTTAGAACCCTATAAGGTAATCCCAAAAAAAAAGGAACTACTTAGGGGCCTATGGGTAGATCCTTAACCTCAATCTAAACGATAACCCTGAGGCTCCAGGGACTCATGTTCTAAGGCTTTCTTGGGGCCCAAAGACCACACTATTTACGGCTTTTGGGCTATTTTTGAGCCTTCTAGGGTAAAATTTAAGCTGGGGTGCAAGAATCCTAACCCCTAAACCCCTTAACCCCTAAGCCCTAAACCCTAAGCAAGGTCGTTTACTGTTTGCTCCAGGCCCGAAGTTTGAACCTGAAAGCCCTGACTTGAGAGCCCCAGAGTCACTAGAATTCAGTTTAAGCCCTAAGTCTATAAGCCCAAAACCTGGGTTTGGGGCTCAAGGGTTGAGGGTTTAGGGTTTAGGGGTTTAAGGTTTAGGGTTTAGAGGTTTAGGGTTTGGGGCTCAAGATCAGCATTCACCCTAAACGCTAAACCCTAAACCATTAGGGAAGTAGGTCGCAGCAGCAGAAGCTCCGAGAAAGCCCTTTAATGGAGGACTGATGGTCTTCCATTGCGGGTAGTTTGGGTTTAGGGTTTAGGGTGGTTTGGGTTGTGGGTTTAGGGTTTAGGTTAGTTTGGGTATAGGGTTTAGGGTTTAGGATAGTTTGGGTTTGTTGTGTTGCAATTGGTACCTGAGCCCTCGACCTTTCATGATTTGGAGCCTATGCTTCAGGGTGTAGCGGCTTGCAGGATTTAGGACTTCGGCAGCCTCCATTCAGCAAGAACAGGAAGAACATCTTCGTCCAGCAAATTACCTTGCTCAAGGAAGCTTACTGTAGCACCTCCTACAAGAACATGTTCGTTTTCAGCTTCAGGTTTTAATTTTAATTTAAGGTGTAGGACAGGTGTTGTGGTTCAATGAGATGCCAGTAGCTACTCCAAAAAGGGAGCTTGAACAGGCCTACTCCTAAAGAATCGCTCATGCGACCGGGGATACTGTACCTTTTCGCTCTGTTGCTCATCTCAACAAACTCTGAACCCTTAACCCTAAACCCAAACCCCCCCAACGAAAATCGCGCGAGGTAACAATCATGCTTTCAACGCAAGTTTCTCGCCGGACAAACTGCTTTACGAGATGACGGAACGCATCACCTCATTGCTGTTCTTAGATGAAGCTGCCAAGGGCAGAGAACAGTACCTCACGGCATCAGTTGTAGCACGCAGATGTGGAGTCATGGGCTCCCGCGCTTACAATGAAAGCGGTTACGAACCGCTTTGTGTAGTTACGTTCTGGCGCTCGACTGGAGGCAAATCAAGCACATCAACTACCCCCGGCTTGAGGTGTGGTCTCAGGCAACAACACCGGTTCCCTCCCCTGCCGTGAAAGAGGAGCCGCCTGAGTGAAGAGGCAGCTAACGATGCTGAGCGCGTTGCAATGCGGAAGGTGAAAGTGGGCACAGCAGTCTCCAACGTCAAGTCAGCTCCATTCGAAGACGTGGATCGCTGGTTCCTATCCGCAAAATGGGAGAAGTGTTTGAAGACGAGGGAAGGGTCAATTGCAGATACAGCCTGCAGCTGTTCCTCAGCAAGCCTTGTCCAACCATCACCTAAAGGTAAACCCCAGAATCCAAAAAGGAACTACAATGGAGACTTAGGTTCCTTCCGAAAGTGCACCACTAGAGCTCAACATCCCCAAGGGCCAACTCTACGGTTTAGGTTTAAGGTTTAGGGTTTTGGGTTTAGGGTTTAGGGTTTAGGATTTAGGAATAACTCTTACTTTCTACTTGTAGGTTCATGGGACTTCGTAAGTACACTTGTAGGTACCTTAATTAGAGTTAAAAGCAATTGTACGTTAAGTTACCGTATGCGCAACCCTATGCTACGTCCCCTGAACCTTTAAGTAATCCTCATCCCAAACCTTAAAACCTAAGCCCAAAAGGACCCCAAACCGTTAGAAGATAAGTACGGAATCTTCGAATCTTCTCAGGGTTGCGTTGAGCTTCCGGAAGATTGTGCAAGCGAGTAGTTACTCAGAGTACCATACACTTAGGGTTAAGGGTTTGGGTTTAGGATGAAGGATCATGATTACTTAAAGGGTGATGGTAGTCAGCAATTCGGTTTGGACTGGGGTGATTAGCTCCCTTGTTTGGGTTTATTGTCCTTGTATCCCTCTTGCAACCTGCTTCATATCGCCGCCGATTCTTTAAGTACTCTATCAACCGTCACCTGCCTGCTGTTAACCCCTAAACCCAAACCCCAAAACCCTTGACTTCAGGCCTACCCATAGGCTCCTAAGTAGTTCCTTTTTGTGGTTAATATGTAGAATCCTATAAGGTAATCCCAAAAAGGAACTACTACGGAGCCTATGAGTAAAGCCCTCAAAGCCGAGGCCGCACAACATGACGGAGCGGACCTTTACCATTGCCGTGGTCGCCAGGGCATGTTTTGCTGGAGAAGTCGCTTGTGGCACTGAGGTTAGAAGGGTTTTACAGCCCAGAGAGCCCAATACCCTCAATGAAGAAATATACCTTAAATCATAATATTAAGGCCCCAATAATTTAAGGTATATTCCTTATTTAAGGGGTATTGGACTCTTTGGGAGGGTCTCTCGCGGTTCTTGTAAGTGTTTTATGTACACCCCCGATCAGGAACCTCCCTTTCTTTGTTAGGAGCAGTAGCGCTGGGGTACTACCAAAGGAAAGACGACTTGTTCATCAGGTTGATGAGAAAACTTTAAGTGGATGCTTTCGATGTCAGGACTTGTCAGGTGTTCGGGTATCCTGGTTTATGAGCATGTTGATACGATTCGAAGTGATGGGCTTACCGAAGTACAGCCTCTTATTGAAACAATCCCGGTGCTCGCGCTTACGCTATAGGGTTTTTGTCTCGTGCCGATACCCATGGGCCCCTAAGTAGCTCTTTTTTTATGGTTTATGCCTAGAATCCTATAAGGTAATCCCCAAAAAGGAACTACTTAGGGGCCTATGGGTACAGCCTTCAGGTCTTAAAGCCCCTCCTTCCCATGTTCCCCAGGCACCACCCGGGAGCGCAAGCCGAATAAGCACTTGAACTCCCTGAGCCCTAAACCCTAAACATAAACCCTAAACCCCTAAACCCCCTAAACTCCCAAACTGCGAGTAATCCCGTAGGATTC
>CAJNJA010016883.1:0-11186 GCA_905231915.1 Symbiodinium necroappetens | reverse complement strand
TGGTGCTGGTGCTGCTGGTGCTGGTGCTGGTGCTGCTGGTGGTGCTGCTGGTGCTGCTGGTGCTGGTGCTGGTGCTGGTGCTGGTGCTGGTGCTGGTGCTGTTGCTGTTGCTGTTGCTGTTGCTGGTGCTGTTAATGTTGCTGTTTCTGTTGCTGGTGCTGTTCCTGTTGCTGTTGCTGTTGCTGGTGCTGTTCCTGCGTCTGTGGCTGCGGCTGTGGCTGTTGCTTGCTGTCGTTGTTGTGATCAGTACCATCAGCATCAGAAGCTGGAGTAGCAGGAAAAGCCCGGCGAGATTGGACAAGAGAGCTCAAACGTAAGACAGCTCAGGATCAGCAGGTATTCGCAGAAAGCTGACTATGTCGACCAGTCAGCCCTCCGAAGGCTTGCAGCGCCTGTGGCATCGTGGATCGCTTACTGCCCACGGGGCCGGATTCCAACAGTGGCTGAGTTCCAGCTCTTGACGAAGTTCATGGACAAGATGGATGGTGAGCTGCTGCCTTCTCGATTGAACGATGTCCTGCGTGACATGGAAGCCGTGCTCCGATCGCTCCCCAGGCCAGCCGATGTCGCTTGGGCCAAGGCAGAGAAACGGCTGCAAAGTAGCTATCGGAAGCTTCGCCGCCGCTTCAGGGAAACAGTTGCAGACGCAGTGACTGTCGCTAGGCATGAAGACATCGTTGCTGTAGAGCTGACAGCCGAGCAGGACGAAGCCCTGCAAGTCCGTGATGCGGACGATTCCCGGTCTCCCTGTACAACTGCCTCGTCTGACCAGCACCTCACGCTGTTTCGCAGGAGTAACGAGTGGTCATTTCTGGATAACGCTCGGAAGCTCGAGCGCTTGCAGCAGGCCGAGGAGGCATCAAGGCGCTCACGGAGGAGCTTGAGCCAGGAAGAGCTGGCAGACGTCATCAACATGGCTGCAGCCTGCCTTGCGGGTCCGCGCAGGCATGCGAAGGTACGGGATGCCGATGCCACGAAAACGGGCGAAGTCAGAGCCACCCCGGAAGCACAGGATCCGACGGTTGATCTGCAAAAGCGAATTCGGTCTTTGTTTTTGCATGCTCTCCGTATGTGGCAGATGAACCGATTCGATTGTCAAGCGATCGAGCATGTCCTGGACTGCGTGCAACAGAAGATCAGCAATTTCGAGAACAAGGTTGGAGAGATTCAAGGTGCTGCTGCTGGGAAGGCTTGGCTGAAGATCAAACAGATGGTTGACCACTTGTTGCGGGTAGAGACACACTCGAAGCCGCATGTGCAATCTGCAACCAAAGCCCAGGCTGAAGCTGCTCACAGGGTCGGGGTAAGACTGGAGCGCCAGAGTGGCATACAGAACATCAGCTGGTATGTGAAGGACGCAAGTTGGAAATGCAAGCGATCCTATACACACGGTGGCGTTCGCAAAGCGACGGCTCGCTACTTTCCAATTTCCAAGTTCCTCGAGCAGGGCCTTGGCGAGGAGGCGGCCGTCGAGGCTGCACTGCAGGAAGCTAAGGCCTACAGAGAGGAGCTCGTGCGCCAGGGCAAGTTGAAGCCCCCAAAGCCGAAACCCCCCAGGTCCACAGTGAGGGGTGTTGTTTTTCACAAAGGCCACCAGAAGTGGCAGGTGTGGTTGTATCATCCCATCACAAAGAAGGCATTGAACAGTGGCACGTTTAGTGTCATGGAGGAAGCCGAGGTCAAGGCGCGGCAGATGGCTAGGCAGCTCGGGGTTCGACCTGAATACGAGGTGCGACCGGCGAAGAGAAGGAGAGCTGCGGTGCCTGGAGAAGAATAAAGCTGAAAACGGTGTGACGTGGAATGTCAGCCAAGGCAAGCAATGCTCTATCCTAAGGGTTTGAAGGACTCATATGTTGGAGTGCAAGGGCAGACTGGTGGGGCGATTCCGAGCATGATTAGGGCCGGACCAGTTTGGGGTTTCGGGCACCGGAAATTACAGCTTGCCTGGCCATCAAAACATGCTTAGCCTGCAAACATGTCAAAAGCACAAGGAATTACACCCTGCCCTACACCAGTCACCCGTTAAGTTTTGGGGCTCAGCGTTTAGGATCGAAAGCTCTGCTCAAACCGGCACAAGACATGTTTTCTTGTGCTGCTAAGCGCCTGCCTATGGTGGGACCGACCCTATACTCCTTACCCTGTTCACCCGAACCACCAAACCCTAATCCTAAATCGTAATCCCTGGACCCGAACCCTAAACCTGGTCAAGCCAGGGATTTTAGTCAGCCCAAGCCCCTGATCTCGAAAAGACCACAGCACAAAAGAGAGGAGCACAGCCTTCCTTAGAGCATTGTCGGCTTCAGGTTGAAATTGATAAGGAACCAAACCGGAAACTCTATGAGCCTTCATCGCTGAAGCCCTCGTTTTAGACTTCAATCCCTACGTAGGGTTGACGGAAGATCTAAGCCACCAAAACGCTCGGGCGTAGCACCTACGGTCACACGGTTCCGAGCCCGAACGTGGGTTATAAACCTTAGCCTGCAAGTCCCAAACCTCCAGACCCCAAAGCACGTGAGCACGAACCCTTGAAGTCATTACGCATCATAACGCCCATCACCCTAACGTCTTCGGCATGTAGAGCTCCTCTGTCACGCATTTGAGGCCTGTGTGGCTGCCGAGCTGCATTCATCGTGTCTGCGACACCCGTGAGAAATCTGCGTTGTAAACCCCGAGGCTCTAACTAGACCTAAACCCTCCGCCCGAACTTTCAGCTGTAGTGCTTAGCGTCTACATGAGGGACTTCTGGGGTTTGGGCATGCAGGCTACTCGGCACCTTATTCCTGAAATTTCTGGGCCTGTTTCAGGACCTGGTGCTGGGTTCCTAAAAACTCAGGGCGTGTTGGATTATGTTGGATTTCTCATTGTTGATACTCCATGAGGCACTGGTCCCAGAGCATAACTACTTACCAGTGGTCTGTAAGTAGGCTCAGGGTTGTAGAAACGCACAGAGGTGGGCTGAGCCATCCTAGGCAAAATCACAAGCTTTGAGAAACCCAAACCGTCATGTCTACAAGCCCTAAACCCTAAACCTAAAACCCTGAACCCTAAACCCATAAGCCCTCTTCGAAACGAGTCAGGCGCTGCTTTGTTTTTTTGGACCTTCCAAGGCTTTTTGGGCGGGACTTAGGTCTCCCAATCGACGGCACGGAATTTTCGCTGATGTATCTGGTTTAAGGCTGCAGGGGTTTACGGTGGCTTAAGGACTGTATAGGGCTTATATATGCTTACAAGGAGTTTGACGTTTGGAGGAAGCAAATCCCGAGTTGGGGTTCAGTACCATTCCGGAGTGAGCGGAGAAGCCCTGGCCCGTACTCCTCGTGGCTCAGGAATGCGGGCAAAAGAACTGGTTGGATGCCAAGTGGCTGCTTTGCCAAGAAAGCAGATGCCAGTGTTATCCAGTGTTGTTTGCAGGTAGGGTTTTTTTATTATGCTTTTGTAAGGGTTCATGGGCAGATATCAGTAGGGCTCTGGGCATTTTTTGCTAGGCTATAGTCACACCACGTATGACCCCTTCCACGAAGTCCAGCCTTGGAGGACCCTTGACTGCTAACTAGTAGATGTGTCACACATGTATACATGTGTATGTATAATGTATATGTATTATCAACATATATATATATATATACATACAGAGAGCGACAGGCAGATAGATAGATATAGATAAATAGATACACCCACACACGCCCACTCGGTCAAGCATCCTAGTTTCATCGTATCCTTAGACCTCTTTAAGCTCTGTAGGCCCCTGCAAACCTTTTAAAAGCACGCTCGTTCACCGGGCTGGTGCGCCACTGAGGCTCAAAGCAAAGAAAGGCCGTGGGCGCCACGGGGAGTTTTTTGGGGTGTAGGGCAGAGTTCGGATTTGGCTTAGGTTCTGTGAGGGCTCTAAGGTTTTAAAAAGGGATTCTGGAGGCCTTCTCGGGTTCCACGATTTTGAGGGTTGCGGTGCAGGGGATTCAGTCTCGGGTTATAGCGCGGGTTGGGATTTAGGAGTCGGTTCACATGTTGCGCAGGGCCTGGCAAAGAAAGCCATAGTTTCAAGCTGGTTGCTGTTTAGACCCGTCTTTGCTGAGAATGTCTGCGAAACAGATCATCTGGCGACTTGAGCTTGTTACGACCATGGAAATTAGGTTCAGAGCTTAAGGCTGCGCTTGTGTTGATGAGGGTGGCGGGTTTCGGTGACGTAGCCGAGATACAGTCTGGCTCCTCACAGCCCTGAACCTTGAACCTTATGTGGATGAAGCTCGTATGCAGGTGGCATGCAGTCCGCAGTGTGCGTCCGATGTCGGTCGATCTTGGCCGGGGTCGCCTGAACATGAGCCGCTGGCCTTCAAGGGCTTGGGGTTTGGGGTTTTCAGAGCTGACTGGTTTGGGTTCTTTCTTGGGCACTTACATGCATGCTGGCGGGCCGAGAAATTTGAAGAGCTGTAGACTAGGGCCGACCTCCTGGCATGGTTCCTGAACTCCAGGAGTCTCGGGTAGTTGGGGAGAGAGTCATAACAGCTTGCCCGCGATCTTTCCCAGATGCAAAGGGTTCAGGATCTGGGGTTCAGAAGTCCAGGTCTGGTATTCTGGAGTTGCAGAACTAACGAACCCCAAGGTAAACCCCAAGTGGTAGCATCCCTAGCATAAAGACCCCTCTCTTCGGGATGCCTAGCTCCAGGAAACCTGCATTTAGGAGTTATGCAGTCAAGCTCGAGAAGCTTAGGACCTTTACAGCCTTGACGGGGTGTACCCTAAAACCGCCCATAACCTACTCTCCAAAGGACTTATAGAGGCGACGCATAGTAGGAAACCCTAAAAAGGCAGGGTACCACGAGGGTTTAGCAGAAACATTGCCAGAAACTCTCGGCTGCAATGAAGGCGGAAGTGGGCCCGTGTCAACCCGAGGTAGCAAAGGAGAAAAACCATGTCAATGTGGGGATTTGTTAACACTTCCGAGGGGCCTTATCCCGTGGCGCAATATTACAGTTTGGATCTGCATGTATGCCTACTGTTTATGCTGGGGTCCCCTAGCTTCTGAAACTTGCACATGTTCAATCATCATGCTGCTGCTTAAGGCGAGCCTCAAAGGGTGCCAATGCTTGTATCGTTCGGCTTCGGTGGCTGTAGGTGAAGAGGTCTACAGACAATTCGGCAGCTTGGAGGCTTAGCGGGTGTGCGCATTGAGCCGAAATAGCCGAAAGCTCTTACCACCTTCATAGCTTGGGCTTCCATAGGTTAGGACGTTGGCTAGAGGCTGTGCCCGTCCGGAGTTGGATTAAGGGAACTCCGGGTAGCTCGTTGTTGCATCTCACCAAGCATGCTAGTCTAGATTGCCACGGCATCTCCAGCTGTGTTAGCATCAGAGCACATGACCAGTAACCGGTAACCGCTTTGGGGAATACTGCCATGATTGTAATAAGGAGGGAACTGAAGGAACATGACATACACACAGGACCCTCGTCGAGCAAAACAAGAACGGCTTACTAACACAGCCTCCGAGGAGTGTAAGTATACTACAATGTCACGCTGCATTTCGAAAGAACAACCTTACAGCCTTTCGGGCCATCGAGGCCCTTCAATGCAGTTCATTCTGGGTCCTTGTTTTACAATCCAAAGTTCTTGGGGGATCATGAAGCTTAAGAAACATTTAACTCATGTAGCATAGGGTTTAGGGAAAGCTTCAGACCTCAGAGATAAATTGTACAGGGTTCACAAGCTCTGCAGCTTGATGAGGATGATCCCCCTTTCGGTACGTCTTTTTTGGGGCGGTCATTCGGGATTCATGGGGCATAGGGTAGTTTGGAGAGAGAGGTCCCAGATGGATGAGAGGAGTTATACGCAGTCTAATGCTGAAGGTGCTGAAGACCTAGGGCTACGATCTTTGTTTCAGAGCTTCTGAGTATCGGAGCCTAGAGACACACAGCTCCTACTCAAAGCTTTGAGCCCCAAAAACACCAAGCGCGACACTCAAAGCCCGAAATGCAAAGCCTTGAACCCGAAATTCGTGCACCCTCAACCTGAAACTCCAGCCATTCAAACTCCTAGTTAAGCTGAAAGCCTCGTTTAACCCAGCTGGAGATGCACGCATCGTCTCACCGTCGTCGAGTGACGCATTTCCCTTGCAGAGCAAGCCCAATCCTTCCCTACAAGGCCAGGTCGACCACATTGTAGGTTACCAGGTCATGGGCACTGTCACAAGGTTTGTAAATCATGTTGGGCACACGGAACAGCACTCCGCTTCTTGGCATTTCTTCGCATCCTTGAAAGCCCGTAAACTTTCCCGAAGCCCTCTATAAATGATAGTTGCAACTTTGGGGTGTCCAGTTGGATGCTTTTGGACCATACACTGCCGTGCCGGGGCTTATGCCCATACGGTCCCCTGTAATCCCAAAGCCCTAACCTAAACACGAGGAATCTTGTTTCACCCTCAATCCCAAGATCGAAGCCAACTAAACCATATTGATTATTTCTTCACCCCTTGCCTTAAATATCGTCCTAGGCTCGAAAACATGGAACGCCAGGAATCCTCTTGTACAAAGGGGATTTGCAAGTTTCACCGTGCTGTCGATCCTCCCAGCCGCGGAGAAAAACGAAGCTTTCTGGAATCTCCAATATCAGTTAAGGGTATGTAGTGCATTGGCTTTATTTTAAGGATGTGTCCCGTAACCCAGACTCTCTTCCCAGGGACGTCCATGCTGGTTTGGGACATAAGCCATGTAGAAGGACTTTGAACGTTTAGGCGACCGAGTCGCTCGTTTAGGCCCTGGGGGTCGTAATCAGCGATGTCAGTGCAACCTTAACAGCCCCAAGAGAACCTAAACCCTAAACCCCAAGAGAACCCTCGTGAATCTTTTTGGAATCTTCGTCGGGCTTTGGTTTGTGTTCTGGGCTGCCGCTGCTACGTACTTCTTGCTTATTGGCCGGCATTGGGAGACCGTTGTGTTTCGAGTTGTGCTTCGGGGTCTCGGCTGCTTCGGCGTAGCACATGGGATTTCCCCAAACCGAACCCCCCCTCAACCCTGAAACGACACAGAGCCTACGCTACACCCTAAAGCTTTAGTTCAACCCACAGGGCCTCAATCCATCCTCTACTCTAGGGCCTGTTGACCCTGAAAAACACACCGAAAACTGCCCATCATAGTGTGATCCGCCATATTTTGGGCCTTCAGCGGGGTGACCCTCTAACTTTAAGAAACCCCAGATGCTTCAAAGTCGACAGGTCCAGATGCGAGCCTTAATCCCGAATGCTTGTTGAAGCTCTACCGGAGTCTGATCGGGCTGCGATGGTTCCGGGTTGCGGGGTCGAGGAAGTGTGGCATTTAATCGAGGTGGAACCGAGCTTCATACAGTTTGACACCACCTTCTCAGTCTTAACAGTGCCGAATTCTTCCGACATTACAAGAGAAATCGCCGACACCCACGATGTCCAGCTGCTTCTTTGAGTGCATAGTCCGCCATCAAGCCCTTCAAGCCTAAACCCTTCAAGCCTTAAGTCCTAAACCCGACACCCTGAACCCTAAACCCTTTAAGCCTTAAATCTTTCAAAGCCTGATGTGCACACATGGAGCCTTATCTCTTTCACCGCTGAGGCCGCTTCTTCCCCAGCCAGCACTGAGCGAAGGCCGGCTTAGAGAGGTTTGCAGGCTTGCTGGGAGTGGGGAGTTTAGGCTTGTTAGTTCAGGGCACAGGGCTTAGAGTTTAGGGTTTAGGGTTTAGGGAGGCTTCAGGGAGTAGCGAAGTTCCTGCCCACCTACACACCTGAATCCTCGCAGCTCTGATGCTCTCCAACGCTGGCAGCCCGGAGGGCTTACGATTGGTAGCATTGTTTTCCAACGAAGGGACCTGCTGTGGAATTGCAGCGTAAGCTTTCGTTTTGTATCCGTGCTGAACCCGAATCCTAGAACCCCGACGGCCCTAAACCCTAAACCGGACCATTGCACGGAAAAGTGTTAGGCTACTGGTCGTCATCGGAGCCTCGGGAGGCACGTCCCTGAAAGCTGGGCCTTGCTTTGGGAGTTTAGACTTGGCTTGGCGTGTTTTCCTTCGAGTCCCGTGGGTTTAATATAGGGGCCTTAATGATTAGAATAAGGTTTTGGGGCCAATAATACTATAATTATAATAAGGAACCCCCAAAACAATATAGGGTATTATTGAGGCCCCTAAACTAGAGGTTCGGAGCTTAGAGCCCAGAGCTTGGGTTCGGCGCGCAGGGCTGCTCTAGATGGTTCTTTGGGAGGGTCGGAGGGAGCTGGCGGATGTGGGACGTGGAGGTGTTGGGCCTGTTTTCGGGTTCGTTTTAGGGTTGTTGACTTAAGGGTTCATGGGGGGGCTTATTTAGGGTTTAGGGGGTTTAGGAGTTTAAAGGCGCTTTGGGTCCTTGGGGATTTCGGAGTTTGGGAAACTCACGGGTCTTGGGGTTTCAGGGGTCTTCGGTGTGGGCGAGGTCCTTCAGGTGAACGGGGCGGGATGCGGAGGGGTGGAGGGTTTATGAGGGATGCGAGAGATGGGCCTTAGAAATCGGACTGAAGGGGCTCAGTGGCTTAGTGCCTTCTTTTGCTTGCGTCGTTGTTGAACCGAAAACCTGATAAGAGCTGTGGTGGATGCTTCTAAGAACCTTAAGAATTGCCTCAGCCGTATTCTCGACACCCTCGTCAAGGGGATTCGATTGCGGAGATTCTTTTTTTGGCAGGAACGGGCGCTGCGGTGGTAGAGGCCCGACCTCTTTTGCTGACAAGCTCTGAAGCCTCTGACAAGCTCCCCCCTCTCCTTGAGTGTTCTCGTTAGCTTCGTAGGGTGGTTCTGTTAATTCCTGCCGTGCCTCTGGCTGGAGCCTGTTGCGTGGAGTTGCACCTGTAGAACTGAAAGGCCCTAGGCCGGTGAGACTTCCTCCGGCTTTCTAGCTTAGTATGTTCAGCGGCCATGGCTTGTGAATCTAGTTAGTGCCCCCCTTACCCCTGTCCTCCTCCTTGAAGAGTCGCGGGCTAGGGCAGTGTCTTATTAGTATCACACCGACCTAAGACTGTGGATCCTCGACTGGCTTGTCCGATTGTAAACCCTAAACCAGTAGGTGGTGGAGACCATAGGAGGGGGGGGCTTTAGAGGGGTGTCTCCTGAAATCGGACCCCAGGGGTAAGAACAATACATCCCTTCACAGAACCTATTGCTTCGGGTTAAGAGCCCTGATTCAATAATTCGACCGGGGTTTGAGGGTTCGTAATGAACTTGAACCGGACTTGGAACTTGTTTGGGGTTGTTACGAAGGGACAGCGGTTGGTGGCCCTGAAGTCCTATAGAGGTGGCTGACACAGCTTATCTACATGCTTGTTGTGGCAAGGTGTTTTGAGTACGAGATCCGAGATCCTTGGGCCTGTGGTGGGAAGTATGTTGTACGGTATGGACATCATCCACATGGCCTCCAAGGATCAGGGACTTTGGTGCCGAGGTTTTGAGCTAAACAGTCCGGCTTGGCCGGCCATGGGGCAGCCCTTTATCAGAAGCTTTGACACTTCTGCTGCCGTTGCGTGGCGCGTCCCAGCTTTCCCAACCAAGTTGAGGTTGCCCATCCAATCTGTCCCCCTTCGCAAGATTATGAGAACAGCTCTTCAATCTATTCTGCTGGCCTCAAAAGCAATCTCGCATTAAGTTTAAAGTATTCGGCCTTTGCCATCATGTTGCAGAAGTCCGCTGTTGCATCGAATCCTCAACACTGAAGCCCCAGAAAGTGTCGAGTGTCGAATCGAGCGTTTTTGCTTAGGATTCGGGTCATAGTATTTAGGGGTAAAGCTTAGAGATTCCGGGTTTCAGATGGCTTCAGGATTACATGTAATGCAATCCCATGATTCAAATAACCCTTTTCTTTAACGAATTCACCGAATATTCGGATTTCTTTGTTTAATCCTGGAGAGGAGGTTTGTTGATCAGGGTTGTACATTAGTGGAGAATAATTTTCTTACAGTCTCTGGCGTTGGCTCAAGGCAGCTTTGGCCAAGGACTTCCGCGTCCGAGCTGTGCTCAGGCACGTCAGTCCCTGCTTTGTCTGCTTGTTGCACTCAAGCTCCAGTCGCCTTGGATACTCGTCACTGTGTGTCTTAGCCCGGTTATCATTATTAAGCTAAGTGGAGCACTGGAGTTGTGTAGAGCCAGTGGAAGGGATCTTTGTTGCAGTTGAGACATCAGGGTTCCGAACTGTTTGAAGAAGTACGTTTCCGTGCGCTTATGGATTGCTTGACTAGCATTCTTGTTGGCAGTTGTATGCTACGCTAGTCACTCCTTCGCTCGCCCACAGAAAGGATTGAAGGACGCATCTGTTTTTTGGATGAACTTTCCATGAGAATTCCCTGGACTGCGAGTCTCATATCACAGAGGGTCTCAGGACTCACATGCTGGCTCCTGCCAGATGGTGCTTTATGTTACCTAGATCCCCGCCTTGATGAGGCCACGATATCTCCACGATAACCCAGCGGCTAGACAAAGTACCCATACGCTCCTAAGTAGTTCCTCTTTGTGGTTTATATTTAGAATCCTAGAAGGTAATCCCAACAGGGAACTACTTTGGAGCCTATGGGTAGAGCCTATTAGGAGCACCGCTCGTTTGAGAGATGCGCGCGGCCCACGGCGGGATTTTCCTTGGGCGTTTGTTTGGCCATCTTGCGGTGTGTCGGCAATTCGACTTGCGTTTTTCCCTTGTACGTCAGGACCCAGACGACCCATAATTAGGCTGCAGGGCAAACCAGATGAAGGGGTTGATGTGCACAGTCATGCTGCCACTGTTTTAAACAAGCCCTTGAGGGTTTAAATTCTATTCTGGAGTCCACTTGTCATATCATCTAATGAGTTTCCCTGGAGGCTGCATGTTCTTCAAGATCTTGCAAGTCCTAAAGCCAAAAGGCCGCAAGCCCCGGGCCTGGTAGCCGAAAGAAGCCACACCCCCCCAAAAAAAAAAACAAAAAGAAAGAAAAGGCCCTAGAGAGTGCAAGTAGTCACTTGAAATTGAAAACCCGACATCCGTGCGGACCGCTTTTTTGTTTCTTCTTTATTTTCGGCTTTGTGTGTGTTTTTTTTCTGGTCTGGATGTCCGGATTGTGGCTAGTTCCGCTCTGGCTCGTATGTTTCATGAGTGCCTCCGGTATAGTCGCAGACGGGATCGAATTCTGTGTCTTACCGACCTGCATCCTCTTAGACCTCGCCTGGCTTGTCCGAGT
>CAJNJA010016881.1:0-11188 GCA_905231915.1 Symbiodinium necroappetens | reverse complement strand
AGCAGGCTCAGAAACTCGAGTTTGAAAACGGGCGGGAATGAAAACAAATGGGCCTGTGCTTTGTGTCGAGGACCTTAGGCTTGCAGCGCATCGACGGCTGCTGCTCTCAGCCAGTGCAGGCAAGAAAAAAACAAGCAAGAATGGCAGAAAAGCAGAAGCAACAATGGAGGGAAAGCGAAGCAAACGGGTAGGGGAGGGAACAGGCGGGCGGGCCACAAACCTGGGAGCAGATCCATTGGAGAGATTTCACCGTTGGGGCTCATTTATGGGTTCACACAGACGAACCGCCCCCGCCCGATGGCGACTTTGAAGGGGGTCACTGGCGAGGGGGTTGAGAGGTGGGGAATAGAGGGAATGCGAATAGGAGCCTCTGACAGCTTCGGCCGGGGCCGAGGCGAATTTAGTAGTAATCTGAAAGTTTAACCTTTCCTTTCCCTGGCTTGTTGGGGGGAGTGAGATGATGGGCGTTCTTGATGAGGGTTCTCTTCGGGTCCCTAGACGCAAAACCCTAAAACCCCTAAACCTCCAAACCCTGAACCCCTAAACCCTATGAGGGTTCTCTTTCAGGGTTGCTTTATAAGCAGACTTCGATGTCCATTGGGTTTAGGACTTCGGGTTTAGGGTGTAGGAGAATTCAACGCCCTTGAATCTAACATGTCATAGGATGCTATTGCGTCTGCATACTTCATGGGGTTCTATAGGGGTCTTTGGTATTGGCATTACTTCAATATCCCAATTCGGCAACAATGTCATCATCAGCCATGGTCTATGGCATTTGAGATGCAATATCTTAAACCCTAAACCCTAAGCCCTAAACCCTAAACCCTAAACCCTAAGCCCTAAACCCTAAACCCTAAACCCTAAATATTAAAGAACCACAATGAAGGGCACAGCGAAGGATTGCCGCAGAAACCGAAGAAGGCCAAACGGGCAAGGAAGGTAGGGGTTTAGGGTTTAGGGTTTAGGTTTTTAGGGTTTAGGGTTTTAGGGTTTAGGGTTTTAGGGTTTAGGGTTTAGGGTTTAGGGTTTAGGGTTCTGCGAGGGCCAACAAGCCACCGCCACATCTTCGGAATCGGCCACTTTATGCTTTCTTGGGTTTGCTTGTCGACTTGTTGCTGATGCCAACCGCGGCCTTCTTCCCACGGGTGCCTTTCCAAGATCAAAGCCCGCATGCTGCACGTATGGCAAGAGCCGGAGTTCCCTGCCTGCTTTCCCAACGGCTCCATGTGCCCATATAGTATATACTTAGACCCCAAAGTACCTATATAGGAACCCCTTTAAGGCCTAAGTATATACTATATGGGTACATGGAGCCTTTGGGTTTGAGAGGATCTGCCTGACAAAGGCTCGTGCTCAGCTCCAGGCAGAACTAGGCAGAACGCGTGGACGAATTCCTGTCTGCGACGTGGTGCCCAAAGGCTCCATGTACCCATATAGTATATACTTAGGCCTTAAAGGGGTTCCTATATAGGTACTTTGGGGTCGAAGTATATACTATATGGGCACATGGAGCCTTTGGGGGGTTGTGGCCTCGGAAGCAAAACGCTGCTGGCAAGGCAAGCGACAATAGTGTCAGCACAAGACTTTCACCGAGTGTTGGTGATGTTTCATGCTGCGGTTGATTGCTTCGACAGATTAGGCTTCAGGCTTGTTGTGTCTTTTTTCACCTAGACTGTCTTCTTGTCTGCATTGTTCGAGGTACTGGATTTGTTTTGAGAGTGCAGGCCTTGTGCAGGAGTCGCAGCAACGGCAGGTCTGTGCTTGTTTTCTGAGAGGACGTTTGGGGTTTAGGATTTGGGGTTTAGGGGTTTACGGTTTGCTCTTCAGCATCGTCCTTAATCTTCGGCACCAGCATGACCATATCTTACGAGTATAAAGATCCAGACCCCAAAAAGCCTTGAAATTGAGGAGTTGGTTATGATAAAATGTTACGCTTTCAGGATTCAGGACCTAAAGTTCTTGCGTGTTGTTGCTAGCCTGCTTTCGAAGTTCACTGGTCCTTAATTGAAAGGAAAGAGCGCGGAAATCCTAAATCGAAGCCCTAAGCCCTGAGCCCCAAAGCCCTAAACCTTAAGCGCTTTAGCTGTGGCAAACCCCACAAGCAACCCTAGCAAAAGCTTAACCTGCTACCCTGAAGCTGAATTCTAGAGGACTAAATGACCCTTAAAAGTAGGGCTTCTACACCCTTATACTACTGTTGATGATCTAAATCCGACATTACCTTGATGACCCTAAACTATGGGGAATTATGGTTTATTCCTTATTATGGGTAATGCAGGTTTTCCCAAAGGCTCCATGTGCCCATATAGTATATACTTAGACCCCAAAGTACCTATATAGGAACCCCTGTAAGGCCTAAGTATATACTATAACCGTAAACCCTAAACCCTAAACCCTAAACCCTAAACCCTAAACTTATACTATATGGGTACATGGAGCCTTTGGGTTTATATACTCAACCGTGTAAGCCGGAAGTCCTAAACCCCTAAACCACTTAGGCTTAGGGTTTCGGGTTTAGGGTTTATATTTTAGGGTTTAGGGTTTAGGGTTTAGGGCCTACATGTGAATCCAAAAACCTACCGTTTTCAAGGTTCTACCCTCTATTTACGGGGTCATAGCCTACTATTTTGTAGGGTTTGGGGTTACAGGCAAACCCCTAAACTAAGGCCTAAACCTTGTGATAGAGAGGGGCCTTGACCGTATGAATCCGGCATATGAGCTCTGAAGCCTTTTAGTGCTCTTTTTGTCCATAAACTCTAAACCCTAAACCCTAAACCCTAACGGGGAGATCAGGAGGCCTGCGACCGGTTTGTTATTTGCATGCGGATACTCATCGATCAGTGCCCCGGCATCCAGAGAGAAGTTTATAGGGTTTACGATTTGGGGTTTAGGGTGAAGGGTTTAGGGCGGTTTTAGGGTTAGGCTTGGGGTTTACGGTTTACGACTTGCTGTTTAGGTTTCAGGATTTAAGCGTTCGTGTGAATGCTTGGGCTGCTGACCAGTGTTGGCACGAATATCTCCGCTATCACTCTCTCAGCCAGCGGCAAGACGCTCATCGTCGACATGAACTTGTACCACGCTTGAAGATCCTCAGCAACTGAAGTTGCACAGGTACGGTTACGGAGACTCATATCGCGTCACAACGGGTGAGGAGCGGGCATGTTTGCCACATGCCCCGCTCAGCTGGGTCAGATGAGGCTTGCGCCCGAGCCCGGGCTCCTACAATGCGCAGGAGCCCAATACCCCTTAGTTGGGGAATAGAGCTTAAATTGCAAACAGCTTCGTAAGTTGATTTGAAGCCCCATACCCGACCCCTTAACTAAGGAAATTAAGGAATAGAGTTTAAACTACAAGGAGCTTCATGTTATGGTTTGAGCTCTATTCCTTAGTTAAAAGGTATTGGGCTCCCTGGGTTCATACCCAGTGGGATGAAGAACTAGACACAATCGCGGTGCATGTGTCAGGAAGCACAACAGCAAACAAGCTCAGGTTCGACCAGGGGCCCAGGCGCAACAAGCCTTGATATTCAGAACAGCCGCCGCGTTCACGTGCCCGCGGGGGGGAATCCACTAAAGAATAAGTGTTCGCTTCCTTTCTATACCATGGGGAGAGCTAAGGGTAGCCGCTAAATGCAACTAGTGCTGTGTGATCGGTTGTGAAGGATTTGAGGAATGTGTTGTGCCATGCGTTTGACCTACGTACTTGAAGGCTCAAGGGACTTTGATTTGATATGTAAGGTTACAGTTAGGAGAAGACGTCATACCCGATTGCTGCTTCAGACAGAGCAACTGTCCGACTCGAGTGTCAGCATGTTGCCTAGAATCTCTAGAGTAGGTACCCCGGTATGGTGCTGCTGATAGATAAGATCCTGGCATGTCTCGAAGTGTTTTAAATTATGCCGACTGTTGATGGAAAGATCCTTAGTATGGGATTGGCAGGAATGTTTCTATGAAACCCTGAAACGCCAGAAACCCCAAACCCCTAAACCGATAAACCCTAGAACCCTAAACCCGAACCCTAAACCCTTAACCCTAAATCTTTAACCCTAAAGCCCGAATCTTAAGCCCTAAAACCCTAAACCCCAGAAGCCCTAAAAGCCTAAACCCCTAAACGCTAGAACTCTTGAGGCAGGGTTTAGCCTTTAGGGGGCAGCCTTGGGCGACTCACCGGAGTGACCTTGGCGACTAAAGTTCGCGAGTACTGGGAGGGGGTTTAGGGTTTAGGGGTTTAGGGGTTTAGGGTTTAGGGGTTTAGGGTTTAGGGGTTTAGGGGTTTAGGGTTTAGGGTTTAGGGGTGTAGGGGGTTTAGGGGGTTGAGGGTTTAGGGAGTTCGTAAGAAGTTATTTTATAGACTTACAAGTATCACAGCCGGAATTATGGTCCTTTTTAGGCACTTAGAACTCTACTTACTAAGTCCCCTGACCCTCCAAGTAGCTGGACGCTATATTCAAAACTCAAATCTAGATTCTATCCGGACCCCAAGCCCTAAACCCCAAGCCCCAAACACCCGAAACCCTAAACCTTCAGACCAGGATTTACAACATGCCCTAAACCCTACACCCCAAACTTTAAACTACAAGGGAAGACCTGTATTGTAGAGGATTTCGCCGGAGGATCTGCGTGGTAGGGGAGGATCTGCCATGATGGGTAGGGTTTCGGATTTAGGGCTTGAGGGTTTTGGGGTTTAGGGTTCAGGGTTTCAGGGTTTAGATTTGTAGGGTTTGGGTTCAGGGTGTAGGGGTTTTAGAATCTGGGGTTTCAGGTAGGGCATGTTAGGGTTTAGGATTGAGCTGCAGGGCCGAGTTGACAGGAGCATTTTCAGCGGAAGGTCTAGGAAGGGATTTTAGAGCTCAAGGTTCTCAGGTATATAGTACCGTCGTTCATTTTTGCTTTGGGCTCCCGTACACCTCGGGTACTGCCGCCACTCAGTAACAGTTGTAGTATCCATAATATGGATATATAAGGCCCCTAACAGTAGCTCTATTATAGACTGTTTCTGGGGCAGTACCCAACCTAAAACCTTAACCCCATGGCCTGCCCTTCTCACGCTGAACGATCGGAAGAGGGAACCTGCTTTTCAGGGACTACTTCGGGGCCAGGCTAGGCGTCCCCAAACCCTAAACATTAAAGCCCTAAGCCCTGAACCCTACAACCCTAAACCCTAAACCCTAAACCCCTACACCTTATAGAACCCTTATAGATCCCTTTAAGGAACCCTTTAAGGAACACTGAAGGAACCGCTTGAAAGGACCCTCAACAGGAACCCTCGACCCAAAACTTCGGACAGCTTTCGATGTCCCCGGAAAGCTCAGGAAACGCCAATGTTACCGCTCATCCGGATTCGGGGGAGGCTTCTGGATGAGGGTTTATAGGGTCTTGGGGTTAGGGTTCAGGGCTTATACCCTGAACCCTAAAACCCTAAACCCTACAACCCTAAACCCCAAATCCCTAAAACCCTAAACCCTAAAACCTCAAAACCTAAAACCCGAACCCTAAACCCTAAAACCCTAACGCTAAACCCCTAAACCCCTAAACCCGAAAGCCCTAAACCCTAAACCCTAAAGCCCTAACCCCAAAACTCTAAAGCCCTAAACCCTAAAACTCTAAAGCCCTAAGCCCTAAAACCCTAAACCCTGAACCCACAAAGTCCGAGAGTCTTTGTGTAGGGTTGCTTTTGAGGGTTGTTGCAAGGGTTCTATCGGCTTTCGGATTTTCTTGGGTTCCTTTAAGGGCTGCTTTACGGACTTTAGAAGGTGCTTAGGGTTTTTTAAGTTCCTTAAAGGGAGAACTTTAAGTTTGCTGCTCTTTTATATATATATATATGTATATATATATGGGGTCTATGTTGGAAAGTTTGAACTCTTTTCTGGGCTCGGTCATCTTGAACCCGACCTGGACCCTAAAGAACTTGCCCTTTTTAGGGTTCCTTATTATGCTTTCTTTGTATGAGTCCTTAAAAAGGTAGGTTGTTTTGGGGTTAAGGTAAACCTTTAAACCAGCTAACCACGCAAACATAGGCTGTGGAAGCCCACATCTTGCAGGGATACTGCAGCCAGCAGTTTATGTTTAGGTGCTTTGTGTTTAGGGTTTAAGATGCCTTGTGCTTTTGGTTTGGGGTTTGCACAAGTGTATCTAAACTTCTGCTCCCAATCGATATGTTTTGCGGTAATCTTTGGACGGTGCAAAATCCAAGATGACTGGGCAAGTGGGTAGTATTCTCAAGTTGCCTCAAGACTTGTCAATCAAGGGTTTCCAAGTTGAGGTGGATTTAGGCATCGAGTTCGGGATTTACCGTTTGGGGCGTAGGATTGAGTATTTAAGCAGCCGGACTCAGAGGAAGAGGTCGACGAACAACAAGAGAGTGGGGAAGACCGCGACACTCTAGAGGACCAGGCCGAGGCACCAAACGCTGAGCCTCGACTGACAGATAGATCCACAGGCTGGGTTCTGTCAGTTCACGTCGCCCACAAGGGCCACCGGCGGGCTACGCCGCAGGTTTGGTGGAGCAGTTCCTGGACCGGCCGGGGTGCGACCAGATCGTCCTGCAAAGTGGCCAGGATGATGCTTTGGATTAGGCTGGTGGGTCTGGGGTTGAGAGCTATGGCAAGGATGACGATCTGAAATCCTTTTGTAACCCGACGACCAACCTTGTCACCCGATTCAAGTACACCCGGATCCTGAAGCATCTTGGAAAACAGATCGAGGATTCAGCGTTTAGGGTGTAAGATGTACCCTCAACCCTAAACCCCAAAACCCTAAACCCTAAGTCGTGGCGCTGTCAGGGTTCAGTCTCATAAAACCTGTGTTGAGCCCTTGAAGTACCGGTTTTCAGCCTAAGACCCTTATAGAACACTTATACAAGTTTAGGGTTTAGGGCCGCCAAGATGGAAGGCCTGACCATGAATCATTCAAGCCTGCACCTTAAGGACGGAAAGAGCCCCAAAAGGGTTTAGGGTTCATATGCCATATAGGGAATTAAATTTTATAAGGGTATAGGGCCCCTACTTTTAAGGGTCATTTGGTTCCTAAGGCAGGTGTCGCTTGGACAACTTGGCGCCCTTGCCCTTAGCAAGAAAGCTTTAACAAGCCTGAACCTGAACCCTAAGCCCCAGACCCAAATGGGTAGTTGTCTAAATAAGGGTCCCTTTTACTTTCCCTTTTTTACAAGGGTGCTGTACTATGTTGGGGATCCAAAGAGCGAGCCCCATTTGGGGGTGCCCTCAGTATAGCGCTCGAGGTTTCGGTGATGCTTGTAGAAGGGCTCTACAGGGTTTAGGGGCTTTGGGGTTTAGGGGCTTTTCGAATTTGAGGGTTTTCTTTCAGGTTTTGGATTAGCGGCCACGGTGTTGGCCATGACCCGGTCTGTAGTTGGAGGGTCGGCGCACTTACTAAGTAGATCTTAAGTAGAGCTATAAGTATCCTAAACGGGATCCTAATTGGGGTTATGGTACTTATAAGTCTATAAAATAACTACTTACTAAGTCCCCCCGACCCTCCAAGTAAGCCCTAAGCCCTAAACCCTGAACCCTAAACCCTAAACCCTAAACTCTAAACCCTAAACCCTAAACCCCTAAACCCCTAAACCCCTAAACCCTAAACCCTAACCTTCAAGGGCCCAGTATGCATAAACTTGCGACCTTCAGGTGGGGCAATGGCACAGCGGCTGCAGAAGTCATCCAGCTCCGTCAGCTGCTCCCTCAGAAAGTCGAAGGCTTTGTGGGTTTAGGGGTTTAGGGTTTTTGGGATTTAGGGTTTAAGGCTTAGGGCTTCAGGCTTTTAGGGCTTTAGGGTTTAGGGGTTTAGGGTTTAGGGTTTTAGGGATTTAGGGGTTTAGGGTTTAATCTCCTGGGGATTTCTTAAGTTAGACTAAACTCTTAGCATCAACATAGCCCAAGAGCCTTATATCATAGGGTCTTTGGGCCCAAAGCTTTAAAATATGAGTCCTTTGAGGGTAAGGGTTTGTAGGGTTCTACGTGCGAGACTTCTTTATGAGTTTTTACAAGGTGATTGATTCAGTTCTCATGTTTGAGCTAGTTGTGCTTTGTTGCAATCAACGGATGGGTAGGTAGTTCTCTAAATTAGGGTCCCTCGCTGGGTCTCCAAAATAGTATGGCGCCCAAACAAACAAAAGCTTATTTAGAAAACTACATAGTTTGCTTTGTTGCCTTAAGCCCGGAACCCTAAACCACTCAACCCTAAATGCTTTGTTGCAATCACCTTTAGGATGCGTTTGGAGTGTAGGGTTTAGGGTTTAGGACGGTTTAGGACGGTTCAGGGTTCAGGGCTTCGGGTTGGGTTCAGAGCTGAGGGCACTAAAAGACATTCCAAGGCGAGGTTATAGCACCGAACCAATCCGGGCCGAGTCTAAGCACCTTGACTAAAGTTTGTTTCGCATATATATATATAAACTATAAACTGCATATATATATATATGTACACATAGACATACACATGGTAACGCCAAAAAATCTACCTTTTCGGGGCTTCATAAGCAAATGACTTCGGAGTATATTTATATATATATACATATTTATTTGTTTATTTATTTACTTATTTATTTATGTACCGATGTGCATTGTTGTTTGTTTTTTGTTTTCTTTATGTTGCATTCAGTCTGCTGCGTTTTTGCCAATTTAGACACTTGCCCCTCAACCCTAAACCCTCCCTAAACCCTAAACCCCTAAACCCTAAACCATCCCTAAACCCTAAACCCCTAAACACCCTAAACCCTAAACCCTAAAGGGTTTAGGGTTTAGGGACCTGGTGGGCGAAGATGGGGAAGCTGAGGCAAGCAGTCTGGCGACTCCGGAGCAAGGCCAAATGCGACACAAGTGCTGCTTGTTCGGAGGGTTTAGGGTTTAGGGTTTAGGGTTTGTTGACGTGCGGTTGATACATGACGCCACCACACATGATAGCGCAATGGCGTTCTTCAGGTTTTCGGATGTAGGGCTTCATGTTGGAGGGAAAGGGTGTAGAGTTTATTTTAGCTTACACCGTTCGATACTGTGGTTGTAAAAGAAAACGCCCTAAATTCTCAGTCTTGCACTGAGGGCTCCTGCTAGGAGGCTTTGTGTTGAGACAGTTAAGAGTTTTTGGGGTTTGGGGTTTAGGGTTTATGGTTTAGAGTTCTTGGGTTTAGGGTTTGTAGTTGAGTTTTTGGTCTTGGTTCTTGGTCAGGCCTCTGCAGCAGGGTTCCTGGTAACGCTCGGTGTTCCTATTCAGCACTAATCCGGCTTTCTTGAGAAGCAGATAAGAAGAACTAGAACAACCTCAACCCAGAACAGGCATACCACGTAAGTTTATATCACCATATATGTATATACATACATATATATATATATGTGTATATATATATATATAGAGAGAGAGAGCTTGTAAAACGTCTGTATATTCCAGAACCCCTTAAACCCCAAGTACAAAGCCTTGAACCGCAAATACCAAAAGCTGGTAGCCCTGCGGGGCCCTGCAACCCTAATTCTTAGTTTCCCAATACCCAACCTTTAAGCTTTTGGGGTTCTTACAATTTAGTAGTAATCTGAAAGTTCAACCCTTTATTTCCCTGGCATATTGGGGAAATAACCCACAAAGCTCCAAGTCCAAAGCCGTGGAACGTCACTGTCGCAAAGCACCGCATGTCAAGATTCGCTTAGAGAACTCAGAACTCAGCACTCTGATTTTGAGGGAGCCTCATAACTAGGAGAGAGTCGTTGGATATAGACCCTAAGCCCTAAGCCCTCAGCTCTAAACCCGAAGCCCTAAGCCCTAAACCCTAAGCCCTAAGCCCTAAACCCCGTTTGACGGGCCTTACGGATTTCAGTAAGGGGTTCTTTTCACGCTGCTGTTAAGGGATCCTTTCCGGGGTTAGGGTGGGGTCCTTTAGGGGTTTAGGGTTTAGGGTTAGGGTGGGGTCCTTTAGGGGTTAGGGTTTAGGGTTTAGGGTGGGCCCTTTTAGGGGTTTGGGTGTCTGTGCCAGTGCCAAGGTTGATTGAGGAGTTTGCCTCTTGGCCAGCACTCACCCTTAAAACCTTATAATTGCTTTATTGGATACTGCTCCCACTCAGTAACAGTTGATTAATATTCATAATATGGATATATAAGGCGCGTAATAGTAGCCTGCTTACAGACTGTTACTGTATGGGGGCAGTATTCAAGTTTAGCATTTCGGGTTTAGGGTTCAGTTGGTTTCGGGTGCGTTTTTTTTTGTTGGGGGGTGTGTGTTTCGAGTTTGTTATTACTTGGCGTTCTTCTGGTTGGCTCTTTGGCTGTAACTTTTTGGGTTTCTCTATATGAACTAAAATAAGTAGGCTAAAAGTTTAACTTGTAGGAGGGGATCGGAAGTCAGCCAAGATTATCTGACCTTACAGGAGCAACTTTGGAAACCGACGGGGTTGAAAGTTCTTCAGACGACGGGTTTGGGGTTAGGGTTTAGGGTTTAGCGTTTAGGGTTTAGGGGCATTGTGAAGGAAACTCCTGAGCCCAACAATCCCAAGTCTTGCAGCAAGACTTTCGCAAGCCTTAGATTCCCAAACCCTATGTCCTAATGCCGGAACCCTAAAGCCCTAAACTCTATGTCCTAATGCCTACACCCAATGCCCCGAATGCCCAAACCCTAAAACCCTAAACCCAATGGCCTAATGCCTAAACCCTAAAACTCTAAACTCTACCATGAGCACTCAGATTAAACTCTTAAGCTTACTTCCCCAATAGGCCAGGGAAATTAAAAGTTCAACTTTCAGATTACGACGAAATCAGAAGAACGCCAAAAAGTCTAAAGGTTAAACTTTCAGATTACGACGAATTTATAAGAACCCCAAAAAAATTTAAAGGTTCAACTTTCAGATTACGACGAATTTACAAGAACCCCAAAAAGTCTAAAGGTTCAGTGTTGGGGAAGCACGTCAAGTTCTGGGATCATACACCGCCGAAGCCTCGGGGACTTGAAGCTCGAACCCTGCACCCTGCAACTCAAACACGACCCACCGCTTTAGGGTTAGCCCCCAGCCCGAAACGCAAAGCCTTCAGCCTAAGGCGGTTTAGGGTTTAGCGTTTAGGGGTTTAGGGTTTAGGGGTTTAGGGTTCAGGGTTCAGGGTTTAGGGCTTAGGTTAATTCCCCAAATACCCAACCTTTAAGGTTTTGGGGTCCTTACAATTTAGTAGCAACCTGAAAGTGTAACCTTTCATTTCCCTGG
>CAJNJA010016880.1:0-11188 GCA_905231915.1 Symbiodinium necroappetens | reverse complement strand
CCTAAACCCTGAACCCCTAAACCCGGAACCCCCAAAACCCCAAGAGCCCCAAAAGCAACTCAACCCATGTCTGCTGAGGGCCTTGGGTAGCCCGAGCTAGGGCTCGAATCCTGGCTGGTTCCCATGAACCCAAAGGGATCGAAGATCCACTCGTCACCTTCGGGCCCGAAGTTTTTTTTGTGGGATTGGGCATCATGGCTCCTGAGGCCCTGAACTCTACGTAAACCCTAAACCCTACACTCTATAAGCCCTAAACCCTAAGCCCTGAACTCTAAATCCTAAACACTAAGGCTTCGGTCACAGCCCCCGCGCAGAACTTACGACAAGGCGTGGGTTAGTTTATAAGTACCCATAGGCCCCTAAGTAGTTCCTTTTTGTGGTTTATATTTGGAATCCTATAAGGATTTCTCCTAAAAGGAACTACTTAGGGGCCTATGGGTACAGAACACCGCATCCGGAGGTTGCAGCTCATCTTGCGCAGTCTGGTCTTGGAGTTCGGGTTTAGGGTGTGCCGGGCTTTAGGTCAAGGACATTTTCAGGTGGGTAGCTACTGTTAGAGGAGCCTGATAGAAGGTCGAGATACCTTACAGAAGCCTTACAGAACCCTAACCTCCCCACCTGTAGTTTTGGAGATCACCATGCCGGAGGGCTTGTGCTTCATTTCTTCGTGCTTTGGGGTCGCTCAGCTTAGCGTCTGCAGATTGAAAGCCTAGGCTTTGTGAAAGTGGAGGGAAACTCACAGCTATCGAACCCTAAACCCTAAGCCCTAACTACAGCTTCGAAGCCGGGGTTTAGGGTTTAGGGGTTTAGGGTCCGACCGAGCTAATGCCTCCTGAAGCCCCAAGAAGCAGCCCACAAGCCTTTCCCGGAACCTTTCGCCCTGATCCCCGACACTGTCGACCCCTTCTCCACCCACGAATCTCGAGGCCTTCACTTTACGATCCGAAAATCCTTAGAGCAAGAAATCCCTACAATCCTACAACCCGTGAAACCTCGAGATCATCGTCCGAACTACTGTGCTTTCTTAACCCTACACCCTTAAAGCTGAGAACATTGCACGTTCAGCGACATGCTAAAATCACAACTTTCGCTGTACCCATCATCCCAAGCCGAACCTAAGCCCTAAACCCCAGAAACCCCAGAAACCCGACACCCCGGACACGAATTAAACTAGGTTCCCCAGTAGTCCCTGAATAATGAGGGTGCCCGTTTTCCTAATGTTCGCCTTTAATAAGGAGACCCCCGAAGAAACAGGGCAAAAGGGTACTACTGCGGAAGCTAGTAAACCAGGCAGTACCAGAAGGCCCAAGCCCGTTTATTCCAGCTGCCGCCATGCCGGGCCCCCAGCTCTTCACCTCGCTTTCGGCGGTGATGTATCCTTGGAAATCAGTTGGGCGCCTTTTGGGTTTAGGGTTTAGGGTTTAAGAGCTTTGGGGCTTAAGGGTTTAATGTCTAAGGTGTTGGGCTTTCGGACTTACGCTTCAGGGTTTTTTGGGGTTTCACGGTTAAGCTTCTTGGGCTTTAGGGTTTTAGGGCTTAAGGGCTTTAGGGCTTTATTTGAGGGTTGAGGGTTTGAAGGCTTCTTGCTTTACGGCTTTCTTGCTTGGGGGCTTTAGGCTTAGGCTTAGGTGCAGCTTTTCGGGCGGCAGAGTGCTGAGGGCTTTGGGTTCAGGGCTTCAGTGCGTTGGGGGTTTAGGTCTTTTGGGCTTTCCCTAAATTATAAATTGGAAGCTCTAAACACTAAAGCCTAAAACCCTAAACTATATACACCTTCATGGCCTACCATCCTGAAGGCTTACATAAGGAGCTCATAACAAGGGACCCTGAAGAGGTGGGTTGTTGAGATGAGGTGGGCTTCAGGCTTCAGATTTCAAGAGCCTGTAGCTTCAGGCCCGGGTGTTGTGTGCCTGTTCGGGCAGCACACTTCAGAGGGCGTTAGGTTGAGGCCTTAAATCTTTAGGGCTTTGTTGTTTTTTCCAAGGCCCTAAACCCCAAACCCTAGGGCTTTTGGTTTCAGAGCTTAGGGGTTTAGGGGCTCGGGGGAGTTTAGCCGAGGCATAGTACTCACCACTTCCGATCCTGCTCATGGACGACGACAAAGCTACTGGTATAGCGATACTAGCACCCCAAACCCGAGCCCTAACCCCCCCCACACCCTGCACCCCACACCCTAAACCCTAAACCCTAAAACCCTAAACCCTAAAACCCTAAACCCTAAACTCCAAACCCTAAGCCCTAAACCCCCATATAGCTCCAAACCGGAAACCCGCGAAACCCCAACCTCCACCTCTTTGGACCGAGTCTTTTCGCGCAGTCCCAGCGGCGAACCGCCTCTCGCAGAGTGTTCTTGGCCGCGCGCTGCAGTGTCCACTCTGTGGCATGAGCCACCTTCGGTTTAGGATAAGGGTTTTAGGGTTTTAGGGTTTAGGGTTTAGGGTTTAGGGGTTTTAGGGTTTAAGATTTCGGGCTTAAGGACTACAGGCTCGGCTGTGAATTTCCATGACCGGGCAGCAGTGGTGCCAAGCGTGTGAGAGTGAGAATTGGAGTGGGAGTGAGAGCGGTTTAGGGTTTAGGATTTAGGGGTTTAGGGTTTAGGGTTTCAGCAAAAACCCAAAACCTGACGTGTGTTCGGGAAAGGAACGAGTTGTGGCAGCGAGATACTTACAGCCGGAAGATCGGCAGCAGGACCACCACAGGCTATGGACTTTAGTGTTTCTATAGAGACGAAAGCTATAGCATCACTGTGTACACCCTCGTGTTGCACCGCAGAGCACCCACCTGGTGCTCGAAGTTCTGCGCGCTCAGCGTACTCCTCAAGTCCAAATCTGCGGCTCAGGTAAACTCCATCCGGTTCCGTGACATTAAAGGCCCTAAGCGCCGCTTGCCCCTGCGGTTCGTAAGAAGCTTACTTTGCTTAATTCACCCAAGTTCAGGAAAGCATACGGCTTACCGTACCACACATATAAGCATTCCGGTAAGTGACATCCTTATCCGTAGCAAGGACCGAGGAGCATGAGAAGCTGAGGCTCGACACTATGAACGCGTCACGAAAATCTAAGGTTTAGACCGTTTTAGGGTTTAGGGTTATAGGGTTTAGGGTTTTAGGGTTTTAGGGTTTTAAAATTTTCAGGGTTGAGTGAGCAGGACCCTCCAACACAGATGAAAGCCAACACCGTCAGGCGAAATCCTCGTGACCCACCATGCCAGCATGATGCCTGGATTGCTTACATGCGAAGAAATGCGAAGGTTCTCGCCTCCTGTTCAGTGCGAGGTCTGTTGAGTTTCGAATATGTGTGCTTCAGATTGCTCAAATCCGGCAAACCTCGCCAATCTATACAGACCTCAGTGGCTTTCGTGTTGTAGCCTGCGGCCCTCATCAGTTACTTTCCTGAGTCAAACTTTCGATTTACTGCTTCAGGTAGTAGTACTATTCATAATACGTATACTAGCCATGATAGTGATATGAATATTCAGCTTCTGATCCCGATACCCTACTTCGTAGGCTTCTTCGAGACCCTTTTAAGGCCAAAACACTAAAACCTATACCCTAAACCCTAAACCTTTAAACCCCTGAACTCCAAACCCTAAACCCCTAAAGCCCTATACCCTGACTATACCCTGACCCCCAAATCCCTAAACCCTAAACAACCCTAAACCGTTTTGGGGAAGCTTTGAAGTCCAGGCAGCGTATGCTCGTGGACGTCATGGAGGAAGGCCTTTAGCTCGGGGACCTTCAGGGCTCGTGACAGAGTGCTTTGGAGCTTATAGGGCTTAGGGTTTAGGGTTTAGGGTTCAGGGTTTAGGGCTTAAGTTTAGGGTTTAGGGTTCAGGGCTTAGGGTTTAGGGTTTAGAGGATGGTGTAGGGTTTAGGATATATGGGGGTTGTCGAAATGGAAGGTTTCTGGGATGCCGAATCTGACCAGTTATCTTTGCACAGCATGGTGCCGGCACCCCTGTACATCTCTCGGTGTCTTTAGCCCTCTGTAATAGAAGAGCTTTCCCCATTCTGTGACATTGTAGTCAAGCATTTAGGCTTAGCCTGGGGGTTTTGTTTCCCGCATTCCGGTGCGAGGACCTACACTTTAGTCCGCATAGCACCCAATCTCAGTAGCCATGCAGCCAAAAGCCACAAAAGCAGCCAAACCTCCCAAGCCCAAGACACCCCAAAACCAAAACCGAAAGGCTAAGAAACCACACAAACCCAAGAAACCCTGAACCCTAAACCCCAAAGTGTAAACGTCAAGCCCAAAGCCAAGAAACCCAAGAAACCCCGAAACCCGCCTTCGCCAAGCAGTCCCAAGCCGGGGGGCGTCCTGGTCGGCTGTCCAGGGCCTCGGATCGGGTTACCTGTCTCTATAAGGGTCAAAGACCCTCAAAGAACAGTTTGTGAAAGACTACCACTACCCTTTAATAGAACCCTTATGGTCCCTGATGGTCCTTAATAGTGAGTAGTTGGGGGGTGCTGGTAAGCCCTTGAATAATACACAGCCGTAGCCAAAAGAAGGACTGCTACACCCTACGCTGCAAAGTCAGAGGGCCCAAGTCAACCATGAAACCCCAAAGCTTCCAACCTTCAAGTCCCACTCCGACCAAAAAACAGGGCCCCTGCTTGCCAAGAGCGACATGCATAAGCTTCGACTCCCTGGTTCTTAGTAGGGAATGGGGGAATGGATCCCAATGATAGTCCCTTAAGGTCCCCTATAGTAGTCCCGATAACCCATTCCCCCATTCCCTACTAAGAACCAGTCAGTCGATGGGAGGTTTCCTTAAAGGAAGGGGTTTGCCCTGAGCCCGAAGCCCTAAAAATCTGCCAGCCAAAACCCCCAAAACCCCGAAACCCAAAACCCNNCCCAAAAAAAAAAAAAACAAACCCCAAAACCCCAAAACCCAAACCACCCTCCAAAACCCCCAAAGAGCGACCTTTTGACACGTTTCCAAAATTTGGTCCAGGGGGCCTGCAGCGCCTCTTTGCATGCGCACATCACCTGAACAGGAAACGGTTTAGGGTTTCAGGGTTTCAGGGTTGAGGGTTTGAGGGTTTAGGGTTTAAGGGTTTCAGGGTTGGGGGTTTGAGGGTTTAGGGCTTAAGGGTTTCAGGGTTGAGGGTTTGAGGGTTTAGGGTTTAAGGGTTTCAGGGTTGAGGGTTTGAGGGTTTAGGGGTTAAGGGTTTCAGGGTTGATGGTTTGAGGGTGTAAGGGTTTCAGGGTTGAGGGTTTGAGGATTTAAGGGTTTGAGGGTTTGAGGGTTGAGGGTTTATAGGGTTTAAAGGTTTGAGGGTTGAAGGATTAGAGTTTAGGGTTTGAGGGTTGAGGGATTAGAGTTTAGGGTTTGAGGGTTGAGGGTTTAAGGATTGAGGGTTTGAGGGGTTGAGGGTTTAGGGTCATCAGAATCATCCCTCATAAAACGTTAGCCCCTCCATAGTCCCTTGATTACAACCCTAAACCCTAAACCCGATAAGCCCTTCGGAAAGCCACTGCAGAAGCCCTGACGTCAAATCCTCGCTGCAGTTCGGATTCTCAGGACCTGGAAACCCGAAAAATAGCCAAATCCTAGGCTACAAAGGCTTAGGGTTTACAGGGCTTATAGGGCTTATAGGGTTTATAGGGTGTACAGGGTTTGTAGGGTTTCTAGGGCTTATAGGGTTTATAGGGTTTAGGGTTTAGGGAAAGCCAAAGTCCGAAGTCCGAGCTCCCAAAAACCCAAAACGGTAGTCGGGGCAGCTCGGCAAAGGGAGTGAGAGATCCCAGTGGCTTACCTATATAGGCCCCTAAGTAGTTCCTTTTTATGGGTTTATATTTAGAATCCTATAAGGTATTCCCAAAAATGAACTACTTAGGGGCCTATGGGTGGACCCTACAGTTAGGGTTTAGGGTTTACCTATAGTCTCCATTGTAGTTCCTTTTTGGGGTTACCTTTTGGGATCCTTAATATAGAAATTGGTTAAACCAAACAAAGGAACTACAATGGAGACTATAGGTAGGGTCCAAGGGTTTTCCGGTGTTCGCCATGATAGGCTTCTGGCGTGTTGATGTGCCTATACCATACATACTAATCCGTTTCTACACCAGTCACCGCCCTTACTGACCCCTAAACCCCTAAACCCCTACACGCCCAAACCCCTAAACCGCAGCTAGAAAAAACAGGGCCTGCCGCCAGCGAGGCTCCCCGAGGGCCACGGCAACAGCATTTGGAACGAAAATGCCAGGGGCATCCTTAGACAGTCTAGGGCTCGGGGTTCGGAACTTGGCATATATGGGTATGGGGTTTAGGGTTTAAGGTAGGGTTCGGTGCTTAGGGCGTTTCGGTTCTTGTGGGGTATTTTCGGGTTTGGAGTGTACGGGGCTGACAGGGTTCGGAGCTCGTGCTTCTCATAGTTTGGGGAATGAGGGGGTTGGGGGTGGCTTCGTCTTACAAACAGGGTTTACTGTAGGGTCTTGGGCTCAAGGTTTATGTGGCCCAGGGTGGTGTTCGAGTTTCGCCTGCGTTGGTGGGTATGTAATGAGGATCCTCAACTGTGAGTGCGACTATTCGGGTTTAGGGTTTAGGGTTTCTGAAAAGCACGACTTTTCTGCAGTTACTCACAACAGATCCGTACCACCATCCAAAACGAGCATGTTGCAAGCCTCTCGTCTGAGCCCAATTGCCGAGGTGTGCTGACAAAGGGGCATGAACATAAGCTTTAAGACCTCTGCTGCCCTCAACCCCTGAACCCCTAAATCAACCCATAAAGCCCTAAACCCCTACACCCGTACAACCTAAGCCGTTGAACAATATCGTCTCAACTTCTGAACCTGAAACAGCCCAGGGTCAATTTCCGGCGTTCGCCCGAAGGCGAATCCGAAGTCTACACGGAAGAGGTTACCTGTTTCAGGATGGGTTAGGGTTTATAAGGTTTAGGTTTATGAGGGCTTCGGGTTTTAGGGTTTGGGATTTGAGGCTATAGGGTTTAGGATTTGGGGGTTTAGGGTTTATAGGGTTTAGGGTTGCGGTTTACAAATAACTTTTGGGGCCTCGGGTTTTTGGAGCTTTAGGGTGTATAGGGCCTTAAGGTTAAGGGCTTTTAGGGTTTAATTAAGCTTGGGAAGTAGAGTTTAGCATTAAGCCCTAAACCCATCTCATGTACAGCCGCCTAGATTCCGAAAGCCGCTAGAACAAGCAAACGTTGACCCCGCACCAAATCTGAGAGATGATCCCTAAACCGCCCAAACCCTGAACCCCCAAATCCTGAACCCCCACAACCCCAAAGCCTTAAACCCCTGAACCCTCAAACCTCGGGAGGTCTGGGTGTTCACTGATGCAGAAAGGACAAAGCAAATCATCATGAAACTGTCACAAGTCTGGATTCTTGTTAAGGAACTTAGGTCAAGTTACCATGACAGGGAAACCCTGCAATTTAGAAAAAACATCCCTAGCCTGTTATGGTAACTTAAGTTACGCTCCTGAACACAAACCCAGACCTGGAAGCTGTCGCAACGTAGTGTCATGGCGGGTGCGCTTCTTGCAAGTGGAGGGCCTCCAACGCGCAGATCCTATTAGGCCCATGTATGCTGACTTTTTGGAGTCCTGGGTTTTATGAAGGTCCCATGTAACACGAAATCCTGGCTTGTTCAAACCCTTAACCCTGCTGTCTATACCCTGCCCGACATCCCACACACTCAGCCCAAAACTATGCCCGGTACGCTACACCCTCATCCCTAAACCCTAAAGTGTATTGAGTCCC
Source organism: Symbiodinium necroappetens (assembly GCA_905231915.1). Taxonomy (NCBI): domain Eukaryota; class Dinophyceae; order Suessiales; family Symbiodiniaceae; genus Symbiodinium; species Symbiodinium necroappetens. The sequence continues at coordinate 3,468 of CAJNJA010016880.1, read as the reverse complement.
TGACCATCCCGATGCAGCATCAGGTTATCATCATGGCCATCTCGGATACCCAGCACGTAGCCCGAGGTGAGGTAGGCACCTTGGGATGGAGGGTTTAGGTTGTGGCCGGGGTTCAGTCTACGACATTTTTAGGTGGGTAGTTACCGTTATAGGAGCCTTATAGACCTTCTAGAAGCCTTATGGAAGCCCTATGTACCCAAAACTCCCCACCTGTAGTTTCCTTTAATTCAGGGTCTACGGAAGATTCGGAACGAGGCCCTGATAATCAGAACTTAGTCAACTTGGTCTCACGTGATAGTGTGCCAGAATCTCGGGATAGGGCTCCCAGAGACTCCGCCGCCCCTTAATTAAGGAATCGACCTTAAAGTCGCATAAGAACCCCCCAGAACAGCTAAGGTATATTCCTTAACTAAAGGGTTTTGGAGTCTGTGGGCTCTCACCGGGATGCAACGCCAAGCTAAGAGCCCGGGGATTCCCAGGCTAGAATTTTAGGTGCTGCGCAGTCTTCTGCACGAGGCTCTAAGAGTCTAAGGGTCCAGGGTTTACGGTTAGTGTTTAGGGCTTTAGGCTTTAGGGTTTTGAGTACTTCATCCTCCGTGTTTGCGGCCGAAACTCCAAGATCGGGTTTGAGCTGGTTCCGTAAAGCCTCAATCCGAAGCCCGATTTGTGTACTTCCAAGCACAGAAGAACTGCAGTTGTTGTCTTTGGGGCAGGCACTAAAATCCAATGCCCCTGCAAGAAATGACTTGAACATTGGACGTCCTCCAAGTAGTAGCTAGTTCTGACTCTGCAATTAAACCCCAACCTTGAACATGAGACTACACGGCTCCACCGTCAAACGCAAAGGCCCCTTGTGCAGGGCTTGTTGACTGCTTTTGTCTGGAGAAGGAAGCATCACGTGATGTTTCTCTCGGACTGGAAACTTCGATCCAGCGTTCGGAACAGCAAACCAACACAGGGACCTAGTCTGAGAGTTGTGCCGCTCTAATTCCAATGGGTTTGCTGCATCTCGTATTGCCAATGGCATGGTAAGCAAACATAGATGCCAGCGGCCGAAGAAGAAATACAAGCAACAACAACAAATGACAGTATCTCAACAACCAGAACAACAAATAGCACCACAGCTGCTGCTAGTACTATGTCTGTACGAGAACTAGTGTCACCTCACATGCAAGTTTCGGTAAACATACTAATATTCATACTATTGGCAGTACTAATATTACTACCACTGAACCACCACCATCACCACCACCACCACGACGACGACTACTTCTCCTACAACAACCTACTACGACCACTACGTCTCTTACTACTACGACGACGACGACGACTACTACTGCTATGATAATTATTGCTGTTTTGTTATTCTTCTTTTCATGAGCAGCACTGCAACGTTTCAAGAAATGTGTGAACCATAGCAATATAGACACAAGCAAGGGCAACACACCAAGAATAAGAGTACGTTATTCAAACCGTTATTTGTTGTCAACCTCGTTGTCTAAATGCATCGACACCACAAACGCTGGCAGCCAGTCGGTCCAAACGCTTCGTATCTCCACCTGCGAATTGTGGGCTGCTGGTTAGCTTGCATTGCGGCCTTCGTTTTTCAATCCATCCAAGCATTGGGCCCCAAACCGTGAGGTTGTGGCTACCACAAGCCATGCAAATTTGCTGCTACACATGCACGATTGATGTGGGGTGCGCATGACCTAAACGTTTCATTGTACCCACCACTGGGATCAACCACGAAGGAGATGCGAAACAATTGTCTTGCAGCACACGTCTGAAATTTATGACTTGTGCTGTGTGAAAACACAAGTACACACATGCACGAAGTATAATATGCATTCCTAAAAATCCTGCATATCCAAAATTTGTCGGGGCTGTTTTGCTCCACCCTAAAGCCCTGGAGCTGTCTTGGTGTCGGATGGTGCCTGTTCAAACCTAGATCTTGGCAGCACAGACTTGAGCATAATCCGTGCCAAAAGATGCATCGCCACCGAGCAAGGCGAAGGTTTCAGTCCAGCGGAGACTCCCAAGCAACAGCAATGCAGAGTGCTGGAAAATTGTCGTCAGCTGTTTCCAACGCCGTTACATGCAACAGAACTTTCAGTCGTGCTACTTAAGGTGACACAACTGCCTGTCGTTGAGCATTGTTCGAAAACTCTAGCTGCTAGCCAGCTTTTCATGACGATCTGTCTGCACACGAAATTCCATCCCAGTGAAAATCTGCGTGGCTCTGGTGAACTGAGAGAGCTGTGCTGCCAATGAGAGAAAACTGACATCTCTCCCTTCGTACCAGCTGCCAAACTTGAAGACATTGGCAACCCTCACAAAATATCGAAGTTGCACGTTGGGGTTTTGTGCGCTGCAGTTTTCTCCAAGTCGTGGGCGGCAAGAAGCTTACTGCAACTCGAGCTGTGGGTCTTGAGAGATCAGGAACGAACCAATAGCAAACAGCAGGCTTTGATCCCGGACGAGTCCCTTTTCCAAGAAGTGCAAGGAGACCCAAACACAGGAATAGCTCAGGTCTCAATATAGCACAAAATCACGAAGCCCACTAGTGGGGAAGTAAACTCGCTGGGAATGTAATCCTTCCCGGAACTAACTTCAATTCAACTGACACTGCAAAACTAGACTTCATGGACCGCATTGGTAGCGCCATCGCAAGGTCTTACGTTGCCCCCGACGCACAAACAGCAGATCCACAAGTACCAGAGGCCCGTGAAACTCAGCAATGGAGTTCAGCCCGTCAGCAAGACAAACCAAGTAACTAAATCCTTTGACCTGCACCGCCTCAGCACACTTGACTAGGTACAGAGGGGAGCAGGGTTCACCGTTGAGATACGCGGGGTGGGGTGGCACGGCGTTGCAACTGTCAGACTTCGAAGCAGTAGCAGCTGCGTCGTAGCTGTGCACTAGCCGAAGAACATGACACTGATGGTGATGATGAAAAAGATGGCAAATGATGAGGCTGACGGTGGAGAACACTGTGCTGAGCAAGACGATGTTAATGATGCTGCTCGCGCAGAGAACGATGAGCATGCTAATGATACGAATGATGGCACCCGTTCCAGTGATGCTCCCATGCTGGCCGTGTGAAGGTGCTGGTGATGATGGTACCGATGATGATGACGCGATGAGTGTGGCTGTGACATCGGTTTGACGGCAGTGGTAGTGGTGATGAGATAATGATGATTTTTCTGAAGGTTGAGGCTGTGAAAAATGTCGTGATGACTGAGGTCATGGCCAACCTAAAGACCAAGACCAACATCATCAATATTTCAACCGCGACGGTCATTGCCAACCCACAAACACCAGGACAATCATCATCACCATCATCAACACCATCATCATCATCATCATCATCACCATCATCATCGTTGTCATCATCATTATTGTTGTTGTTTTCATTCTTCTCCTTCTTCTTATTATTATCAGCACCACTGCCAGCATCATCATCAAGAA
>CAJNJA010016879.1:0-10911 GCA_905231915.1 Symbiodinium necroappetens | reverse complement strand
AGGGTTTAGGGTTTAGGGACCCCGAAGCAGACTCTAACTTACGCAAAAAACCTAAGCCCCCGACAAACCGAGAAACCTGAGCCGCCCAAACCAAAAGACCCGAACATCAAATGAGTAAAGTTCAGCAATCCCTGAACCCCAACCCCTAAACCCTAAACCCTATAAATCCCTAAACCCTAAACCCCTAAATCCCTAAACCCCAAACCCCTAAACCCCAAACCCCTAAACCCCTAAACCCTGAAAATCCCTAAGCTCCCTAAACCCCAAAAGCCTAAAGAGCCGTTGAGGTTGGGAGACAGCCGAGCGACCGGTGTGAGCACCCAGGTAATGGCCTTCTTCGCGATCTCCACCAGCTCATCCAGGGTGCCTGGGTTAAAGGCTCAGGGTTTAGGGTTTAGGGTTTTGGGTTTAGGGTTTAGGGCTTAGGGTTTCGGCTTACCTTCACCTCAAATAACCTACCTTTTTTTGGTGTTCCTCATTATGATCTCCTTATGGAAGTCCTTAGAAAAGCTGGTGGGTTTTTCCTAGGGTCCAGGTAGGGTTTAGGGCCCAAACTGCCGGGCTCAGGGATGTCAAAGTTGTTGGAAGGGGGGTCGATAAGGATTTTTTCTAGGTCTATATGGTTTTGATGAGGATTCTTCCGAAAGTTCCGTAGGATTGTATGCTGCTTTTAAAGGCAAGTTGGGGGTTTAGTGTTTCGCTGCATGTTTTGGGGGTATGGACATAGGGTTTCGGCTTCGACGAGAGTTGCATGGGTTTCCACTGCTTGATAGGTGGAGGTTCATGGGTAGAGACACGCATACCTTAACCCCCAAATAACCTACCTTCTCGGTGCTCCTTATTGTGATTTCCTTCTATACGTCCTAAAAAAAGGCGGTTTTTCTCGGGTCCAGGTATGGCTAGCAAGGCTTGAGGGCTGTTGTTCACTCGCTTGCGGGATTCTACATGCGGGACGGCAGGTAACCGGTAACCCGACTTGTCAACTTCCTCTCGGTCCTGATTGGATGATTAGACTGAACCCATGGCCACGGCTGCGCACAAAGGTCTGGGGATCATGTCATGTAGGAGTTTGGGTTTCAGCGTCATGGCTCAGGAGCAACACTTCAGAGTCAGACAAGAACAAACTAAGCTGGCAACCAAAGCAAGCTGGGCCACATTCACAGCACTGCAGCTGTTGGTTTAGGGTTTCCGGGTCTCAGTGCCGAAATGCCGTCTGAGAGTGGCGAGAACCCAGAAGGGCAAATGCTTTGTCAGTGAACTTATGAACCCTTAGCATCAACGTAGCCCAAAAGCCTTATATAATAGTGTCTTTGGGCCCAACAGCCTTAAAATATGAGTCCTTTGAGGGTAAGGGGAAGGAGGGGTCACTGCTAATTAACAAAATCGTTTTCAAATTTGGGTTCTCGTCACTCAGACGGCCGGTACACGAAGTCACACAGTCCCCTACCATTCTCAACCCTTCAAGCTGATTCACGTACGCAAATCCCTGCAGCGAGAGCCGACATCGAAACATGGCTTCCGACTGATTAGGGCAGGGTTTCCCTTTAGGGTTTAGGGTTTAGGGCTTAGGGCAGGGTTTCCCTATAGGTTTTAACTTACGGGACTGAGAATACTGATGATATTCCAACTTTCTGGCTCCGCTCTCAGCCCAAAACAGTACGGCAACCGTACTTAAAAAAGTTGACCCTAATTGAAAGGGGCCCTAATATCGAGAACTACCCATATGTTCTTACCCTAAACCCTAAACCCTACAGCTGATGGTATAAATCCTGCATTACCCATAATAAGAAATAGACCATACTTTCCATAGTTTGTAGGGTCCTTAATTAATAAGATAATGCAGGGTTTATATCATCAACAGTGTAATATACCACAAAACCCTATTCCAAATATTAAGGCCCCTATATCAGGTTCATGATTTGGGAAATTCAATGCCAGGTTTGCCGTGGTAATCCCTAAACCCTAAACCCCTAAACCCCTAAACCAATAAACCCTAAACCCCTAAACCCCTAAACCCCTAAACCCTAAACCATAAACCCTTAAACCCGAAACCCTAAACCATAAATCCTTAAACCCTAAAGCCCTAAAACCCTGGCCCTAAACCCTAGTAATCACTTCGTCCCAAGCGACGGTTCGGATGCGTCTTGCGCAACGTGAAGACCAGGGAGCTGAGGAGCTCGGGGTGGTAACCTTGAGGAAGTCTGGGGCTCAGGGGGTTTAGGGTTCCTTTAAAGGGATCTATAGTCTATAGGGGTTCCTTTAAAGGGATCTATTAGGGTTTAGGGACTTAGGGTTTAGGGTTTCGGCGTTTAGGGTTTAGGGACTTAGGGTTTAGGGGTTTAGGGGCTTTATGGGTTTAGGGTTTAAGGATTTAGGGTTTAGGGGTTTAGGGATTTAGGGTTTAAGGGTTTAGGGTTTAGGGGCTTAGGGTTTTTGGGTTTAGGGGTTTCGGGGTGTAGGAGTTTAGGGGTTTGAGGAAGTCTGGGTTCTTGTGAAGGCCTTGAGGAAGTCAGAGAACTCCAATACCCCTTAATAAAGGAATATACCTTAAATCGCATTAGGGATCTTACTATAATTTGAGGTATATTCCTCAGTCAAGGGATATTGGGTTCTCTGGGAAGTTGGGAACTCAGGGGCTTGGGGCTTCGGGGTTTAGGGGCTTTAGGGTTTAGGGGTTTAGGGTTTTAGAGTTTCGGGGTTTAGCGATTTGGGGTTTCGGGGTTTAGGGTTTCGGGGCTTAGGGTTTAGGATTTCGGGGTTTAGGGTTTAGGGGTTTAGGGTAGGAGTTTAGGGTTTAGGGGTTTAGGGGTTTCGGAGTTTAGGGACTTGTGTAAAGGGACCTTGAAAGCCCTGTTATAGGGATCCATTCCAACCTTGAGGAATTTGAGCTTTAGCTGAGCGCTTTCTTGATATGCTGTACGCTCTGTGTGTGTGTGAGAGAGAGAGGTTGAGCTTGGGCAATTTGGGTTTAAGGGCTCTTGCTGCGCGTGTGTGTGCTGCTTTGCTTCTGCTAGTGCTGCGTTGTGGTTCATGGCTTTAGCTCTAAAGGATGTGCAAGCAGGGGGGGGCAGTAACCCGGGCTACAGAAGTTTTCCGTAGACCGCAAACCCTAAACCCTAATAGGTACCCTTTAGCTTCAACACCTCTGGTCTCTCAGCCACATTCCGAGTAAACGATGTGCATGTGGGCAGCTCACTAGGTTAGGGTCCCCTTTAGGGTCCATTTTACAGGCGTGCCGGACTATATTGGGGAGCCAAAAGGGAGCATAATTCAAAAAACTACCCATGTAGAAACTCCTCGAGGCGGCATCATCCCAGGCCTAATGACAAGCCTTTGACTGTTGGGCAAATGATGGCAACTGAGTCTGGGTTGACGACTTAGGGATGGGGATTTAGAATGAGGCTTAGGTGTTTAGGGCTTTGGGTTTAATTAGGGCTTAGGGCTTAGGGCTTTGAAGTTCAAGGTCTAGGGTTTAGGACTTTGAAGCGCGGTGAACATGGGTCTGGTGCATGGCGAATCGACCATTTCCCATTATCGGGACTCTGACAGGTTGCTTTGAGAGGTTTGCGTCGGGTTCAGGGGCCCGGAACAAGAAATCCCAGACCCGAAACACCGCGCTTGAAGCAAGCAACCCTGCTCACTGCTGACTCTGCCGGCCCGTGACTACTCAAAATAGTACTGTAGAGATCTGAACAGAAGTAGGAAAACTATTCCCCTGCAGTACCTGCGCATGGTTGGAGCAGTATAAAAGAACCCAAAATCCCTAGTCCAGTACCTATATTTTCAGTATACGATAACATGCCATAATACCCGTTCGCCCTCAACTGCAAACCCGCTCCAAGTAAGAGAGCCCAGCGTCCCTCAATTGCAGGAGTACTTCATGAATCATGGTATCAGAGGTCGTTTAGGGTTTGGGGGTTCAGATCTTCGGGTTTGGGGTTTAGGGCTCAGCAGCATCGGCGAATGCAGTCCGGATTCGGCAGGCTTGGGTTGGGGTACCCTGGGTGCTCCCTGAACCTGAAACCCTAAACCCATGATGGTTGGGATACCCTAGGTAGTCTCTGAATCCCAAATTTAATTTTTAGTAAACCCCAAACTGCAGGGCAAGTTGTTCGGGCGTGGATTGGGGTACCAGATAGTCCCTGAACCCCAAACCCTAAACCCATGCTGCCAATTCGGGTATTCTAGCTAGTCCCTGAATCCAAACTACACTTAACTCCAACACTCCTGAGTATATGCTATATATAGCTTTGGGTACTGGAATCTTTGGACTTGAGCATTGGATTCTGCCTCAGTTCAGGGCGAGCCGATATAAGGGTCTTAGGGTACATGGAAGGGCCGGGATTGAGGGCGTTTGGTGTCCATGCATTTAGATAGTGTTGGGCCGAGGGCTGCAACCTAGGTTGAATTCTGCGCGCTCCTGTTGCTTCAACATAACTAGTATCGAGGCAGCATCATTCAAATCAACAGCCTCATGCCACTTGCATTTTCCGCCCTATGAGGGCTTCAAGTGAAATATATACACACCTCTGGCTTTATAACCCTTTGCTACCCTAAACCTTGAACTCTAGATAAAATCGCGGACATCGTGGAAGTTGGAGAGCATCGCAAGAGAAGCATGGTGTCACGGCTGCGAGCTGTGCATGCAGAAGGGACACGCCAAGTGCACCGTGCGACGACACCTTGGAGTACCTGCGCACCGGCAACACGAGCCTCTCGGCCCCGTCGCTCGCACCGGATGGCGTCGAGACCACGGTCGGGCTGCATCGTTCAATAACCGAAGGCTTCCCGTCGTGAAGATGTACCATGCCGTGGCATGTGCGTACCCTGCAGACCGATTTCAAGCGGGCCGCCTTCAGAGCAACGATTCTTAAATTAAACCCTACGTATATTTACTCGGTTTAGGGTTTAGGGTTTAATCCCGGAAATCACCGAACATTGCGCTCTCAGGTCCTGCATGACGCGGAATCCTTGACCCCACGCTCGATTCACAATGTCTGTGTACGACAAGGGTCATGCCTAATGCTCGTACGGTATCCGAAGCACCCGTAACATGATGAAATCCGCTGCACAAGGCCCTGCAAAGAAGAATTCCTAAACCCTAAACCCCAAACCCAAAAAGCCTTGAGAGCTGAAGAATCCGAAAGGCTGAATCCCGACACCTAAGTCTGGTTGTAGTCTGAGGCACTCAAGGCTTAGCAAGACACCCTCAGCTAAACAAGCCCAAAGCCCCGCAAGACCTCGCTTGGGGGTTCATGGGTAGTTATAAGTAGGGTTATAAATCCCCTAGTATGGGCTATAACTATAGAGTTACCCTACGTAACTTATAACTACCCATAAACCCAAACGCCCTACATAAACCCTAAACCCTAAAAGCCCCAATCCCTAAACCTTAAACCCTAAACCCTAAAACTACCCATGAACCTCCAACTAATGTGTATGTCGGGTTTAGGAGGAAAGCCCCACAGCCAGACTAGGGCCGCTGACCGGCGATCGGTCGATGAGAAGCTGTGTTCAGCCTCAGAAGAGGATTTAGGGCTTGGGGTTTAGGGCTTAGGGTTTAGGGTTCAGGATTTAGGATTTAGGGTTTAGGGTTGAGGGTTTAGGGTTTAGGGCTTAGGGTTTAGAGAGTCTGAGAGTGCAATTTCCACTGCTGGTGCTCTTGGCTTTCGATTCCTGCTTCCATTGGTACTGCTGCGCTCTTGAAAGCATGGCATGCTACAGCAGCGACAATGCTGCCGATGACATTGGGGGATTACTATACTACTCTATACTACTGCTTCTTGAAACGTGACCCCTAAACTTATAAACCCCAAACCCTAAACCCTTGGGTTTCGTGCTATCTGCGGGTTTCGGGGTCTTGGCTCCGAAGAGTCTTGGAGTTTCATAGGGTGGTGTGGCCATCGAGCTGTTCAAGGATAGACAAATGAAAAAGGATGCCTCTAATTGGCGCTACTCTTGGTCCAAACCCTAAACCCCTAAACCCTAAACCCAAAATCCTAAATCCTAAACCCTAAACCCTTCTTGTAGTTCTTCTGGGACCAGTAAAGCGCAGCCCTGACGGCCTGAGGGCAGATGTCATATGGGCGGGGCCCCTGGTCATGAGATCGTGGCTGAAGCTATTGTGTTCAGGAAGAAAGTTTGGAAGGCAGCGTGGCATGCACAAGGAAACGACATCGAGTGCTCGTGCTAGAGTCTAAGTTTACTAGTTTTTTTTTCCTATCCTTCCACCTTAAAAACCCTCAACCCTAAACTCAACCCTAAACCTTAAACCAACCTCCGTACTTCACAGGAAGGAGATGTGAATCTGTAGCTTTAAAGTTTAAAGGCGGCCCAACCCCAAACGCAACGTCGTGCTACAAAACAGCAGAAACCGCTGAGGCCCTCTGTTCCTCCCTTCGGTCACAGTTTGGGGCTTTAAGGGGGGCTTGGGGTTCGGGGTTTAGGGGTTTAGGGGTTTAGGGCTTTAGGGTTTAGGGGTTTAGGGGTCTAGGGGTTTAGGGTTTAGGGTTTAGGAATGAGGGCTAGGAATGCATAGCCGCATCTCTGAACTCTGCGTGCTGGGCTCGCTGCTTACACGTGAGCCTAGATAGTGGGTTGGCTGCAAGTTATAACTTGCTTTTCTACACCTGCTACCTGCTACAAACACAACTGTGCAGTCACCAATAACCGAGACTTCTTGATAAGGGTATCCGGCTCAACAAATTCGACAATAATTAGTTCGGGCTCTTCCAACTAGAACTTGCGAAGCCTATTCATTTCCAAGTTGCAAAGCTGCAGCACAACCCAGCCACCCTAAACCGTAAACCCGAAAGCCCGACCCCGCAAACCCTAAACCCTAAACCCTACAGCCAAACGTTTGAAAGCCGACCTTTCCGTAAGTACTGACCCAGCTAACCAACAATCTCCTGAGCACGTAAGACCCGCAACTCTGGTCTCATAAACACGGAGACCCTGCAAAACCCGACACGCCTTAAGGAAGGGCTGAGGGTTTAGGGGTTTAGGGTTTAGCGGTTTGGGGTTTAGGGTGTAGGATTTGGAGCTTTGTTTAGGGTTTAGGATTGATATGGGGCGACAGTAGCCCATCAACCCCAACCAAACCGACGCTCAACATCTACAACATCTTCGAAGTGCTCGACAATAAGTGTTCGAATCTAGTCCCATGTGAACGACTCAACTCCACCCAAAGCCCTACCCTCCAAGCAATCCGAGGTGCATCGTCCCTGACGCTGTCGGTAGCCTAGAAGCCTCCTCAAGAGCATCCTCGTCCTCCACATGCGGAGATACATTGCATGCTGTTTAGGGTGTGGGTTTTAGGGCCTTTCGGATGTAATTAGAGCTGGGTAGGAGCTGTGGTAGTCAGAAATTTGGAGTGGTGATCGAGCCTTGTTGGCAACTCCTCACATTTTGTCTTTTTCCAAGATTAGTCTCGTGGCGTGGTGGTCACTGGACTTGTGCCGATAACACAGACGATGCCTGATGATTATGGTGATGCTGACGGTGGCAGCAATGACGACAATGTTGTTGATGATGATGATGCCGCTGATGATGGCAGTGGTGGTCCTGAAGACGATGGTACAGCCACAACATTGGACATTTGACATTGGCGGTGACGCTTAAAATAGTGGCTAGGCATCTGACTGACCGTTTGGTTGTCTTCGCTGCTAGTACGACGATCGTCAAGGTGACGGACTCTCAAATTCTTGGTCATCATTATGTGACTCTAAAATCCGTCAGAGCCTGTGAGTTTGAAGTTTGGACATAACACTACTCGCATGCAACAGTGAGGGTTCAGGACTTCTGGGTCAAGCTTTTTGGGGCATGTTAGTTGAGGCCCGATGTGCAAGAGTTTGGTATTTCCACTAGGGAAGTCCAAACACTCATTCCAGACCTTGCTATCTAGACCTAACGCCCAGGCCCAAACCGTCCCCAATTCCAGTCATCTCAGGCATATACTGAGCATCACACGTGCAGTTTCAGTTTAAAGGACACACCCCGAAACCAATGAAAGACACACTACGAACGGGCGTAGTAAGACAAGCTGAAGTTCTTTGTCCTTCACGGTCTTGCCGGCATTCATGAGCCTGGGAGGCTGAAATCGCAGGCACCCCGATCACAAGCAATACTATCGGGGCCTTAATAATTAGAATAGGGCTTTGGGGCGCATGATACTACAGTTATAATAAGAGACCCCCCAAAACAATATTGGTAATGAGTTTGGCCCCTACATTATTACCAAATGCCCTTCACGCTATGCCCTCCCTCCAAGCCCTAAAACCTACTATCCAATAGCTGAAGTACGGTTGATGATATAAATCCTGCATTGCCCTTAACAAGGAATATACCATAATTCCCACAGTTTAGTGTCCCTCAGGTCATGCAGGATTTATACCATCAACAGTAGTTCTTAAGGTTAGGTTTAGGGGACTTGGGGCTTTCGCGATCATGCTTAGAAGTCGTGGATGTGGGCTACATATGGATGGCGGGCAAGCTGATACTTCGAAGGCTGGTGGCTCAAAGCCCACCGGCGATGAAACCTGCAGTGAAACAGCCCTTGTGCTTGAGCCCAGCGGAACTCACAATCCTGAATTCGCAGACGTGGATGTGTATTCTTGAAGCAGGCATGCGTCTGAAGTCAACCAAACTGAGAACTTAAGAAGTTGCCACCCGAAACCCCTCAAACCCGAAATCCTAAACCCTAAACCCTAAGTTCCCCTAATCTTAATCCCCAAACTAATCCCCCACACACCGAAACCCCACAAGAGCCCTATGCCCCAACGTATCGAAGCCCTCAGTTGCAACCCAGCCCTTTAAAGCCCTGAAGAGACTCCCCGACGGTTACAGCTTCGTTTAGGCGGTTTGTGGTTTAGGGGTTTAGGGTTTAGGGTTTAGGGTCTCGGGTTTAGGGGTTTAAGTCTGTTAAGTTTAGGGCTTAGGGTGACCTAGTTTAGGGTAAGCATCCCATAATAAGAAACTTGAGGAACCAACAAAGGTACTACATTTTCGGGTCTAGGTACAGCCGCAAACATGGGCTTGCCCTGAAACGGCTTAGGGTTTAGGCTTTAGGGGCCCTTAGGCCTACGTCTTCAACACGCCCGTCTAAGGCGCTGAAGAACCCTGCAAAAACCCTAAACCCTAAACCCAAGACCCTAAACCCTAAACCCTAAACCGTCCAAGGTGCTCATTCAGGGTCACCCAGAATTTCGTCACCCTTGCCAGCAAAGCTTCGTCGGACTTGGACATCAAGTCCTCAAGGACTCTCCGCTTCAGGCTTCCAGGGGTTTGGGGCTGGAGCCTGGGGCTCAGATGAAGGCGTTAGCATCACAAGGTTTACAGCTTGGATGAGGATGTAGAGCTTGTGGTCTGCTATGTTTTAGAGTTTAGGTCATGGCTTGGTTTGGGGTGGGGAACAAGGTGGAGTGAAACGCAGCTTCAATCTGTTTAGTAAGGCTGCAAGGCTTGACAATGACCACACGCTGACTTTCATCAGACTCCATGAGGCTTTCATGCAGCTTTTGACGGGTGGCTTGGGTCTGGCTTGGATGTGTGGCTTGGTTCTCGTTAGTTTGGTCTTGTGAGGGTATTTGGTTTATTGTCCGGGCCACGTGTTTGGCGTTTGGGGTTGGTGTACAACTTTTGCTGGCAGTAGCGAGAAACTGGGTTCTTGTTAAGGAAGCTAATCTAAGTTCCCGTAATATATCTATTATAGAACCCTATTCCAAAGCAAGAACCTAGGGAAAATGTAGGTAAGAACCAGCCACTGCTACCCCTCCGTCCAACCAAGACCCGGGGTCAAGCAGCCTAGCAAAACCCGCTGCCAATGACTATGCCCATGAACCTCTCAACGCAGTCCCTTTCAAGAGAGCTAGAATCATTGTTCAGAAGGGTCCCCTGTAAGGGGTCTTCCTGATACTACCGAGGATAAACCCAAACCCCAAACCCCCATCCCCTCAACCCGCACCCAGGCTTACAATGAAGGTAATGAAAGGGCCTTAAGAATTAGAAGAGGGCTTTGGGGCACTATGATACGGAGCCACCGATATAGTATTCGTAATTACTTAGGCTCCTAAACCACTGCGGTCCTTTCGTAGGAAGATCTGCTTCTCAAAGCGATTGAGCAGAGGCGGCGCGAGCCGGAAGTAAGCATCGCCTGAGCTGCGGAGTGGGTGTTAAAGGTGCATATGGGGTTCCTTTTAGGGATCTATAAGGCTCTATAAGGGTTTAAGGTTTAGGGCGTAGGCTTTTCGGGTTTAGGGTTTTATAGGACGTGGGGTTTATGCAGTGCGTGCGCGGTGGGTGCGTTAGGACTGAGGGCGCGCTTGCGTCTGCATGCACTCCCGCCCCAACCACACCTACTGCTCTCAACTATTAGGGTTTAGGGTTAATTTTGGGTTCCCCCCCCCCAAACCCCCCCTCAAGGGGAGCTTTCTGGCTCTCTGCTTCCCTCCGCAGTTCTGCCTAAAACAACATTATTTCACAACAAACCAAGCTGAGATGGATTTGTGTCGGGTTGTGGGTCCTAGCGGCCCGTGCCGGTTGCTGGACGAGAAGCGCGGGTTTGTGAGGGTCGCACGCACTGTAGTCATCTACTTCTGAGTTTTGTTTGGGCCGGGCCTTTGAAATGCAGATTCGAGCAGGCACCCACAAAGCACCCTAAACCCTAAACCCTAAACCCTAAACCCTACACCCCGGCCCCTGAAGCAGCGGAGCTTGCAAAAGGCCCTAAGCCTGAATGTCTCTGCAGCTCTGAGGGCCCCTGGAGCCCCCAAACAGGCGAGTAAGAGTTAGGAAAGTACCCGCCTATTCGAAAAGGATAGACCCCTATCTGATACGGGTCTATATGAAAAGGCATAGACCCCTACCCCCCTGTGCCTATCCAGTAGGCCATAGACCCCTATAGATAGAGGTCTC
>CAJNJA010016878.1:0-11189 GCA_905231915.1 Symbiodinium necroappetens | reverse complement strand
GTTCAGTTCTCTAAGTTAGGGTCCCTTTTCGGTTCCTTTTTATAAAGGTGCCGCGGTATATTTTATTTTGGATCGAAAAATGGACCCTCCTTTAGAGAACTACCCATCAGGGAGATGGGCCCGTGATTGGGGCTTTTGGTAGATCTCGGAATGCGGAGAGTTGGAGACTTTAGGATTTTGCACCCCATAGTCCTAACCTTGAAGCTCCGAAATTCCTGCAGAAACCCAAGAACACTATAAACTCTGAAACCCTATACGCTAAACCATAGACTTGCTATACTAAACCCTAAATAAAGCCCTCTAAGGGCTTTAGACCTCAGACTCTGTTCCTTCAGAACACCCTGGGGACTGCGACTACAATCTTCAGTTTGGGAGATGTAAATTTGTGTTGTAGTAGCCTCAAAGCTCAAAGGGACCCTATCATGGAACCCCAGGGATTGCTCTAAATCAATAATCCCTCAAGCGAAAAGAGCACGACCGCCATCGCTCTGGTTATCTTTGATGGCATCATCGTCATGATCATGGTCGCCATCACCACCATCATCATCATCATCATTACCACCGTCGCTTCTATGATCACGAAAACAATGACATCACACCATCATGAGACAAATGCTGCATGGGGCCAAAAGCAATGCTAGTGATGCCACTGTCCCTAAATCCTAAACGCTGAGAACGAAGAGCACTTTCAGCACAAAAATCAAGCAACCAAAGGTCGTTGACAACACCAAGCACAGCGCTGCAATAACAGTTGCCAGATGGACTATATTATACTATAGTTGCTATAGAAAATGATTATATTTCGGCCCCTGTATTAATGAGACGCAAAGAAGCATGAAGAAACATCAGTGACAGCATCAATGGAGAAACGCGAAATACAACGCCTTGAAGGCAAACAAACACTTGTTGCCCACAGTCTGGGCAACCCACCATTCTGCAACGTCGCCCAAGCTGATGGGATTGTCCACATGACCTGTGCAAAGGTGCACGAGCCGCTTGAAATGGTCAGGCATCGAATCTCTTGTGATTCTTTCTCATTCTCTGGGAGTTGCAGAAACAATTGGTCCTGCACGGAGCCCCCGTTGCTAGGATCTTTATCATAAGAACCCCGAAAGGGACTCCCCTTAAGACCCCACCCCCGCTTGGGTTATCCGTGGCATCGCGCATTCGGGACTTGGGCTGGAAAAGCTTTGGGCTTTAAGCCTCGCAGTCTTTATCCCAGGCCCTTATCCTTAAACTTGATGCCCTGGGCCCTAACACAACCGTTAACCCTCATACCTTGGGCCCGAAGCGTTAGACCGAGGCCCCAAGCTCAGGCAGAAGGTCCCGAGTCGTGTTTCCGTGTCTTGTACTTCGAGTTGAGCAGCCGCTCTCCTGCTCGTCCAGCCTGGCCCGAAAGTGGATCTTCTTTGGGACATCCGACCACTTATCACATGGTAAATCCGGATACCGACAGACGTTCCGCAGCGTTTTGAGTCGGAGGTGCTCAAAGCGAGAGGTGGACTTGCCACACTTCGCAGAGGATGCGCCGCGAGCAAGCTAGCGAATGCCAAGTCCACATTGCTCATGGTCCTCGGCAGATGCTCAACAGAGGCTACATGCGCAGAAGCTGACGAAGGCTCCGCAGGGACAGGATCGGCTACCCCAGCCGAATGGTTGCGGTGCAGGAGGGTGAATGGCAGCACGGCAGGGTCTGACTACAGTACGATATAGCCGATATAGCTGGAAATTTAAAACGGACAGCCTGTGAAGTCGTCCTGACGGGCGACTCCGACACAGCAAAAAACGCAGCAGGCAGGAAGATGCAGGGGTTCTGTTTTTTTTTGCATCTGGGGTTTTTTTTGGGGTTCAGGGTGCAAGGCTTGGGCCGAACTCTTCGATGATCCCTATTCTTTAAGCCCTGAATATAGGGAAAGTTCTCTAAAATTAGGGCCCCGAAAAAGGTCCCCAATAGAGAAACGGCACCCTTTCATACCTCACAAGGGACTACATAGGACTATACCACATCCTTGGTGGTTGGGGAGTTTCACTTTGCACTTTGGGGTGTGAGGCGTGTAGTTGTGGGGTTCAGGATTTCGGTAAAGCGCAGGCCGAAGAAGCCCCCCGAAGCCTTGGGTGCCTTATTTTGGGGTCCTTATAATGAGGATGCCTACTATTTAGGGTCCTATATTAGGGTCCCCTATTTTCGGAAACCCCCATGTACCCTTGAGATCTGCCATGCCAGAGCTTGCCAGTGTGCGGGACATGAGCCAAGACAGCTGGAGGGGTTCCTGAAAGCTTGCTTACAGTTTCCTCCAGAACCCTCCACCCCCCAATGAGCCATGAAACCCTGAACCCCTAATGAACCCTAGTCTGGTTCCTTGTTGGGGATATACCAAACATGACCATTCTTAATCCTTCATTGGGTTTTATTGGTTTGATTAGAACAAACATGTAAAAAATCGTATCCAACAAGGACCCAGTAGTGAACCCTTTGGGAACTTCAGGCTCCGAGCTCTGATGAACACAAAAAACCACAAAAAAAAAGACGGCCTGGGGTTGCAGCATACCTTGAGATGAGGCGCTGAGATGTGCAAAGGGCTTTCAAGTCCGTTATGTGTGGCCTTGTAGCTTAGTTGTTTTTCTGGTTCTGCATCTTCAAGGTTCAACAAGGGTCCGTTCATTTTGGGTGTACGGTTTAATTAGGGCTTTTGGGCTTCGGGCTGCAAGGTTTCGGCTTGTGAGGGTTTTAGTAAGGTACAGGATGTATGTAGGTGCTCGAGGCCGTGAATCACTTGCTGCGCTGGCTGACTTCACGCAAAGCTGCTCCATCTTCATTCGCCCGGTCGGAAAGCGTCTGGCAATTGCCTCACCTTCAGACACTTCGCACTTTGATTGATAAAGATGCAGGTGGTTATGAGGGCAAAGACGTCACTGTTTTCAATAGTGACGATGAAGATGAACATGAGAGATGCAGACTGTGATGAAGATTCTTCACGATATCTTAACAGTTTTTACGTAGTCACAGAGATATCACCGTAGACAGTATAACGGTTTAAGAACGAGAGCTATATAGACTATAGGAGCATGCTGGCTGGTCACAACTGTTGCGACAGCTACAGCTGCCGCTGCCACAGATTGCGAAGGCCGCCAGGTGGAGGATAAGGACGAGAAGGAGGCGGACCATTATCAGCCCTGGTTCCTACATACTAGGGCTCTCAATCAAGTCGGTAATTGAGAACCACAGGCTGTTAATCAGGTTCCTACTGGATCGAACTGTGCCGATGTTACCACAAGCACCCCCGAAACCGTATCATTCCTAACCCAAAATGGAATTGACTGTCTGGCAGTTGCCACTTCGCATTTCTGAGGGCCAGCAAGGATCTGGACAAGTGCAACCGACCACATCTCAAATGCTGGCAACTCCGAACTCTCCAGTCGCAGCCCTGAACTAACACCCTGCAAGCATTGTGACCACTCTCCACAAAACCTATGCCTCTTGCTCTCCTACTTTATCGGGCTCTTGTTTGTCGGGAACTGTCTAGGCCGATCCGAAATTGTGCAAACTCTGGCCCCCGCAAGTCCACTCGTCAGGCTTTTGCTGTACCTGGCCAAGCTCCGTGCGCTTGCAATTGGCCCTCCCCGGATCGTAGGATCACAGGCTGTTGTCTGAACCAGAGCTGCTTTTGTCTGTCGTCTGCTCCCTACGGTCCTGGGTGCTTCTGTTTTTCTGTTGATGATGCTTTCTGTGGCTGCTGGTGATGATTCATTTGTGATCCGGTTATCGCTGCTTCTCGATATGCCACGCATTTGCTTCTTTATCAACCACACGACCACAACAACGACGACGACGAATGCGGCGACTGCAACGAGACAGGACCTTGGTCTAAAGCAACACATGCCAAACAAACAAAAACAATGCTAAACGGTTACACGTGAATCATGCGTCTTTAGCCCTTCGTGACAGCCCTGAAAATGCTAGGCCTCCAGCTCACATTGTTTTGCTGCGAAGCGAAGCCGAAACTCTGGGTCCTAAATCCCTTTCACTCAAAGCCTCTCCCAACCCCAGGCCGAGCGCATCAGGGCTCTTGGGACCCGGCGTCGAAGTTTGTCCCAGCAAAGCCGCCCCGGATCACCACAGGGTGCGCTTTCCTCTTTAAAGGATAAGGCGTAGGCTTCGGGATTTAGGTCGCCGTTCGCGTCGTCGTCGCCGTCGTTTGTCAGAACAGGTTTCAGTGCTGCAGTGCTCTTTCTTAAACAGGACAAGCGGACCGTTCCTTATAGCACCAAGAGCAAAAGCCCTTATCCGGGCGTTTGGTGTCCGGGTGTGCTTTTGAGGGCTTTGGTGGGCTCATGCCTCCAGGATATGTGTAGACGACCACATACCAGCTCTGTGGATCGACCGCAGCCGCTGGCCCTGACTCTAAACCCTGAGCTCCTGGTAAATGCGGCGAACATTTCGGCATCCACTCCTGCGCAGGGCACAGCGGCGGGCGGGAGAGCTTGAGGGTCCCAGATTCCTAGATTCAGGCGCCGGGCTCAAAAGGATTCAGCACTTGCAAGCTTCGGACTTCATAGCTTTAGGGCTCAATCCTAAATCCTTCAGGCCTTGATTCGTCGGTCCTGCACCTAAATCTTTGGGCCGGCAGCCCATAGCTCAGAACGCACGAGCCTTTCTGATGCACATAGTAGACGAGATTACAGAGTAGTGGCCGCCGAAGGTCTTCGACGCCCGCCTAACCTGAAGCCGTAGTTGCCTCCCCTCGAGGAGGCAGTGCACCAGAAGACAGTTCTGAACTCCAAAGTCCACGCTGAAGCCACGTTTCTTGCTCCCATCTCATCCTAATAATTAATAAGCCTGACCTATGGACCCTAAACCCCGCCCCCCCCCCCCCACATAACTTTGATAAGCTCGCAAGAGCAATCAGAATGCTCCCAGCCTTAGCGTACATAGCATGAGGAAGACTCCGGTTGCAGGGTTTAGCATCTAAGGTTCAAGGTTTAAGGAACAGGGTCGAGAGTTGAAGGTTTGGGGTTGTCAAGTTTAATTTATGCCGGAGGGCTTATATGGTTTATGAATGGTCTGAGGCGAAGGTTTCAATGACTTTTTTACACGGCCGTAGAGACCCTACCAGTTTGTTTGATAGAGGGGCCACAATTAGGAAACCTAAGGAGCACTGTTGGTAACGATTTTTAGCCCCCCAAAACAAGCATGGTTCCGGGCTTTCCGGTGTAACAGCGTCTTCCGAGGTTCTGGCCTGGGGCATGCAATCTGCCTTATGACGTTGCCTCCAACCTCACCAGAGGCCCTAAGCCCGAAACCCCGCAAACGCCAAAGCCCCGATACCCCTTAAATCCTACAGAATCCAAGAAATGAAAATCGACTCAACGATTAGAGCTTCGAGCCCATATAGACCCGTTCAGGACCACGGATCCTTCGGCGTCCAACTTCTCCGGTTCGATTGGAAGCGATCCGGCCCTAAAGTACCTGATGCTGGGGAGCCCTCAATGTTTAGGCGTCTAGTCTAGGGTTTGGGGCTACTCATGCAAATCCCGGTCTATCAATGAATCAATGACAACCCTCCTTTTTTTGAAGGACAATACTGGGATTCCTCAGTGATTATACTCCAGCATTGTTTTCTGGCCGACTACTACTGAGGTACAAAGCCCTCAAACTAAAACCGAAACCTTCTGATTCTGGCTGATCTTGCTACTAGCCGCACAATCAGCACAACACATAGTACCGGTGATGCTATCCGGCCTGCTGCTGAGACTGTTCAAATTTGGGTGCCTTCCAAGCCTTTCTCCGTCAACCGTCAACGTGCTGTTAATTGGGGCGTGTTTCAGGGCGCCTCTAAACTCTCACATCACCCCCGTCACCATCACCAGGTTCGCGATAGTCTAGGACTGCTGCTAGCACGAAAAGAACGAAAAAAACAAGCACAGCTACGACGACGAGAAGGGCGAGGAGGTCGACGACAAAGTTCGTAGCCGTGACCATCACCATTAAATATCCTCCTCCTCATGATCATCACACCATCACCATCACCATCACCATCACCATCACCATCACCACCACCATCATCATCATCACCATCATCATCATCATGATCATCATCAACACCACCCTCATAATCACTCGCCATGCCCGCCAGCACAATACTGATTCAAGCAGCAATCAATTCTATGTAGCCCCCAAACTCCAAGCACTTCGGAGCAGCAAGGGAAGGAGACCCCGGGCGCTTCGTGCCTTGGCGAAACCCGAAGACGATGCAAGAACCGCGCGAGAAACCCTACACTCTAAACCCTAAACTCCTAAACTCCTAAACCCTAAGCTCCTAAACCCAAAGCTCCTAAACCCTAAACTCCTAAACCCTTCGAGTTGTCTTCAACAAACGGCTCTTGGCAGCCTCGCCTGAGGGCATCGTCGCCGGAGACGCCCAGGTGCAGCCCACCATGACCGCAATAGCCTTAGTTTAGGGTTTAGGGTTTAGGGTTTAGGCTTTAGGGTTTAGGGCTTAGGGTTTAGGGTTTAGGGCGCAATAGCCTTAGGAGGGGCGACCATTGTCTGTGCTACCTTTGTATTTAGGCCCCGATGGCAAACCCTAAACTCTAAAACCATAGACCCCGCCCAGGCCCAAATCAGAAATCAGTTTCCAAAAGACAACTTTCGCTCACAACTTTCGGTCAAAACTTATTGGCGCCCAAACCCTCAACAATTTCTATGAACCCGAAACCCTAAATCCTGCTCTTGTGCTGATAGGGCTTAAACCTTGCAGCACTTTATCCGAGGCTTAGGGTCTCCCCTCCCCGCACCTAATATGATATATAGTAAAGGAATGTAATATAGTATTATACAATAGAAAGCAATACAAGAGACATATACTACAATATGATCCGATGCCTCTGATTCTTTTCAAACCTTCGTTAGCGGCGCGCGCTGCGCTGTGGAATCCCAAGTGAGCTCTGTCGACTCGGGGGCGCTTCTCGGGGTTCGTTCGTATTAGGGACTCGGGTTCAGGGCTTGGGCTTCATGAATTCTTAGGGCTTTAGGGTTTAGGGTTTATAAGAGTGAGTGCTTTCGGGCTTAAGCTTTTTGATCAAGAGGTTCAGGGATAGAGGGTTCAGGGTTTTTTAGGGGCCTAATCCAGGCCCTAATCAACACAACGGCAAAAGTCCAATCCTTAGCGCAACTTCCCTTAGC
This sequence comes from Symbiodinium necroappetens, assembly GCA_905231915.1. Classification (NCBI taxonomy): domain Eukaryota; class Dinophyceae; order Suessiales; family Symbiodiniaceae; genus Symbiodinium; species Symbiodinium necroappetens. Next base: position 4,006 of record CAJNJA010016878.1, on the reverse strand, counting down.
CATGCAGCTTGGGACCTTGGAACCCTCGAACCAGGGTTTCATAGTTTTGGGGATTCGGGTATTTTGGAGGACAGGGACTTAAGGCTTAAGATGGTTTTAGGACCTTGAGGAGTTAAGCGGGGTTTCATAAGTTGGAGGCTTTGGGCTGGGTGTGTTGGTTTTTGAAACATTCGACCAGATTGCAAGCCGCAACTTAGTTGAAACCCACAAACCTTGCAGCTGTAGACCCCCCCCCCCCGCTCCGACCCCCCTGTAAGTCTGGGGTTTTGGAATTAGGGCTCAGGGTTCTCGTCCCTCAGCCGACACCCCGAGGAGAACTGTTCTAGGCACGCTGCCAGTTGAAAAGTGCCTTCATCAAGCGTTCCCATACCCATCTCGCTTCGGAAACGGAAGCATGGCGTTTACCATTTTGTGGGTTGCTCGGGCTCGGCTGTAGTCCTCAACAGAATCTGGATGTTGAGCTCAACTCAGACTTTCTGAACCCGAAGCCAATGCACCAGAGAAGCCCTTAGCCCGAATTGAAGGGTCGACCCTGCAACCCCTAAATCCTGGCTTCGGCCATTCCCAACTGGCGTTGGTATCCTGCTTTCAGCATGAACACCGCAGGCAGCAAATGCACTCGTTTCACGAGATGCAACTAATGCAACTGCAAATTCGGATCCAGGTGAGTGCAAAGCCTGGGAATGCACAGCCCTAGAATTCAGCGTAGGATACCCTGCATCATGAAGAGCTCATTCCTGAAGTCGACTAAAACCAAAGCACAAACCCGGGCCAAGCCCAACAAGTCTTAAACATGCCATCGGACCCATACTGGAAACTGTCAATGCTTTCAGAAACAGCTTCGGCCTGGGGGCTTAGGGTTGTGGGCTCCCGAAGGCGTCCACTCAACCAAAAAAAAACATCAAACTTCGAAAGCCATGAAACCTTAAGGCACAAGGACAAGCTGCACAAAGCTTAGGCTCTATATAGCCTACACAGAACCAACCACACCCCTAAACCCTAAACCCCTAAACCCCTAAACCCCAAACCCACTATGGCCATTGCACTCACTTAGCGAACCAAAGTCACCCGAGGAGCGCTTTCCTCTCGGGGCATCACTCCAAAAGCCGGCTCCCGGGTTTTAGAGCTTCGGGCCTGTCGTGGGGGGGGGGGGGGGGGGNNTAGGGGTTTATAGGGGTCTTAGGGGTTTAGGGTGTAGGGGTTTAGAGCCCCGAGAGTTTATGAAAAAGCCACCGTGGATCTGTACAGATGGCTGCAGCGACCCTCGGACGAAGATCTCTAGCATTCTTTGCCCCTGAAGTCCGGATCATTTGGAGCTGTTGCGGCATTGGAACCTCCGGAAATCTAGCAAGTGTTGGTCGGCAATGGATGGCTCCCATGGTATCACCCGATTTGCCCGCTCAGTGGTACTATGTTGAACTATGTTGATGACGGTAAACGCTGCCGAGATAATCCCAGACGTGCGGGAAGTTGGTATCCGTAGCAGCATTACAAAGAGGAAGAACAGCTGTTCACAGCCCTGCGATGTCCCGGACTTCACAGGCCCGCCGCCTGGGACGCTCCCAGGCAACAGAGAAAAAGCCTCACCTAGTGCCTACTACAATGATTGGGATGGGCCTCCGAGGACGAGGGCCGGAAGATACCACAGCCCCTGAGCCCGAACCTCTAAACTCCTCGAAGGACCGAGGGACCAGAAGACCATGGGACCAGAACTCCCGCCAAAGCCCTAAACCCAAAACCCAAAAACCTGAACCCTAATCTTAACAACCAGCCGCAACACCCAGGAAGCGGCTCACTAGAGGGTGAAGCAAGACTGGATCCCAGGGCTGTGGCAATAAACTCCTGTGCGAGAGATGGGGGCCTTCATAATTAGAATAGGATTTTGGGGGTATATTATACGCTTGTTCACAGGACCTGCGGATGCTGAAGCATCAACCTTGAGCCCAGACTCAGTTCCTAGATAGGTTCTTCTGAAGAAAAACCCTACCCATGCCTACTCCCTAACATCCCTGGAAACATGAGAACCCATCTACAGCATAGGTTGACTCCAAATTCCTTACCGGCCTAACTCCAAATGATAAAATGCTACTATTGTCATCATTGATACTACTATCATTGTTACGATTCTTGTTATCATAATAATTAAATACAATCAATTACACCCCCTCAAGGATCTGATCTCGGGTCTAGAGGCGGGGGCGAGCAGTGACATTGGGTCATATTGGGTCTCTGGTTTTTGGGGGTCTACCCTAGCCTCGGGGGATATCCTGATTCCTAAACCCTACACCAGAGGTCGATAAAGGCTCCTAGATCCTGGTTGTATTAGGGAGACCCTTTAAAGGGGACCCTTCTTCACCCTACGTATGGCCTCTCTTTAAAAGGGGCCTTATTGAGAGGGTCTGTGTCCCCAAAGGGTCCCCCTAATCCTAACTCCTATTAGTTATAGAAGGGCTCCGTTCAAGGGTACCCTAAACCCCTAGCCCTAACCCTAAACCCCTAAACCCTAAACCTTAAATCCTGAACCCCTAAACCCTAAACCGTAAACCCTATAGCCCTAAGCCCTAACCTTTTCCCGGGAGGCTCTCAAGCTCCACTTTTGGTCTCTGTCATGTGGAATGCGGGCTGCGTTTTCCTCGGCTGCTTTGGGTTTAGGGTTTAGGTTTGAGGGGTTTAGGGTTTAGGGGCTTAGGGTTCAGGGGCTTAGGGTTTAGGGGTTTAGGGTTAGGGTTTGGGGCTTAGGGTTCAGGGTTTAGGGTGCGGCACGGAAAACACCAAAGAAGACAGGCACTGGTCTGGATAGGCGCCGTGTGTTGATGCGGTACAGCAAACCCTAAACCCTAGTCCCTAAGCCTAAACCCTAAACCCTAAACCCTAAACCCTATAAACCCTTATAGACCCTTATAAACCCTAAATCCTACCCTAAACCCAGCTCAAAACCGCCAACCAGGCCCAGGCCTTGTCCTGGGTGCTCACGATGGGCTAATGCAGGAACCCTCCTTAAGAAACCCTGGCCCTAAACCCCAATATATTTGGGTTCATATTAAGAACCTTTATAAAAGGCCCGGGGCTTCTTAATCAGGTTCCTACATTATGCAAGATGTAGTCAAAATCCGAAACGTTGCGAGCCTGGAGTCCAGACGCCCTGGTCATCTGCTCTCGGAAACCGCCGTGTACTTTGGCTTCCGTCCCAGGAAGGCAATATACTGTAAGGGGTTCTTTCGGGGTTCTACAAGGGCTACTTTACTACACCGCTTACTATAAGGGTTACTATAAAAGACCCGGCGGCTGCCAATCGATGCTTCGATTTGCTGCCGTGGCGTCTGAAACCTGGAATCTCGGAAAGCCTTATACCTACAACAAGCCCAAAACTGTGAGCCGGACGATGCGCTCATTAAGGATGCATTTTCTGTGTATATGTATGTGTGCGTGTGTATATACATAAATAAACAAACAAATAAATAAATATAAATATAAATATATATATATATATTTCTTTTTTTATTCACATAATGCACGTGCATGCGGACAAATGCCTATTGTGTGCGCATATATATATATATGTACATATTCGAATCTCGTAGCAAGCGCGAAACGCCTTTCAATTGAGAGGTTCGAAGTCCTGACTTTGAGTCGACCTCTTCAGTAACGGTAAACAAACCAATAACCCATAGCCTCATGTGCCTAGAATCCTAAGCCGAAGCAGCATCGACATCTGAGATCTGAAGCCCTAAACCCTAAACCCTAAACTGAAGAATGAGACGGGAGTCATCATCGTGACTTGCAGCTTTTTGGATGGACTGCGGCTCTTGTCCACACCTTGGCCATCCAGGCTGGTTCGGGCAGTCTTCATTATATTATATATACATATATATATATATTATATAATATATATATATTATATATATATATTATATATTATATATATTATATATATATTATATATTATATATTATATATATTATATATATTATATATATTATATATATTATACATATATAATATATAA
>CAJNJA010016877.1:0-11190 GCA_905231915.1 Symbiodinium necroappetens | reverse complement strand
CACCCCCCCCCCCCCCGCCCCCACCCCCCCCCCACCCCCTCCCCACCCCCCCCAAATCCGAAGCCGAATTTATCAAAGTCGCGCAGTGGATTTTGAGGCAAGAAGAAGTGGTATGACAGGACGAACGTACCGTAAATACCGAGTAAAACGATCGTGCTCTTAAGAGGGTTGGCAACAGAGGTGGTTGGTAGGGGGGGGGCTGCTACTACTACTACTACTACTACTACACCTACTCCCACTCCTACTGCTGCTGCTACTGCCACTGCTACTGCTGCTGCTGCTACTGACTGCTGCTACCATGCAGACATCATCTTACAAAGGAGGTTGGGCCAAAGGAGCGAGTTGAAAGCCTCTTTCTCCTTGGTAGGAGTTGGTGCCTGCCACAAAACGGGAATGTGCGGTGAAGAAAACACACGCAAGCAGGCGGAGGAAGGCTCGTGATACCTTTGAGGAGCCCAAATTCCTAAAGTCGAAGCCCCGACATCCGATTGGGAACGCCATGGCCTCTTCTCTGACCTTCTTGCTGATGTCTGGCTCCTAGTCACCGAGCTCAGGATGGCTGATGGCCCAGCGATGTCACAGAATGCATCATGAACACCATGATAACAGCATACAAGGTAACCTGTGCAAGTGGATGTATGTCAAAGGCGGTATGCGCAAGTTGTATAACTGCATTGTTAACAACAGGCTTGGTTCCTTGATCCTTCTGACAGACTTGGGACTGAACTGGGACACAAAGGCCCTCGAACGTCTCAAGGCCCACTGTATTGCAGCCCACCCGACTCAGACTCAGACACATCAGCAGTTGCCAGGCCTGTGTCTTTTCCTCCGCGGCCGCTTCTTCTCGCTTGGATTTGTCGGCCCTCAGTTGCATGCCAGTAAGCTTCGCTCCGAAAGGCAGACTTTCCAGTTCGCCTGCCTTGAAACGGACCTACGTCCACGTCCCATTTCACGCGGGTCGTCCGTGTTGGTTCAGTATCGGATTTCTGCGCCAATGCTGACTATGCGGGGCACTTTATTTCCCGCACCTCTTCAGCTTCTTGAACCTGTTTCCTCATGCCAAGGCTGTATTTCTCCGCTTTTGCTGTTCAGTGGTTGCTAATGCCGTGGCGCAACGAATACGGCCTTGAATCCCAGGAGGCTCTGCCGCAACGAAAGGTCACCATCGCTACATGCCGAATCATGCTGCCAATAGCAAACCCTTCCCTGAAACCGTAGCTGCCGAGGTGCTCAGAAACGACACCGGTCCGTGCACGGCGCACCGAGGTAGACATCACCGGATTTGGTCCCCATTCCTCCAGCTGCCTTTGCGAATGTCTGTTGTCTGCTAGGTTCAAGACCTGTGCGATTCTGGCTTGACTATCGACCCGATGACCCCCCCAACCTGACTGTGGCGTGACTCGCTCTCTCTCTCTCTCTCCCTATCTCTTTCTCTCCTACTCACTGAAATACTCATACCCTCGCTGAAATACGCAGGTGCCACTCTCTGACCAACGAATGCAAAGCAAGGAGTGAAGTTTTAGGCTCTCAGAGTGCTGGCCTGGAGTGAATGGCAGCCGCTGCTATGTTCTTCTCCTGCCACAGGATGCTGAAACTGTACATTAGCAAGAATACCTTGGGGCTTAAGAATTCTGGACCTCTCCGATGAGCTTCGGTGCACTTGCTGTAGCTCGACTTAGATGTGGCACAAATTGTTGAGCATGTTCTGCAACAAAAGAGCGTTCGAGCCTCCTGCCGCTTCGTCCGCGTTGTTATCACACGCTTGCGGCAGGACCGGGCCTTACAGCAGAAGCAGAGGTCACTGCCAAAACAGGCTAAAAACCTTCGATGCAGCCGAAAACGCACATGCAAAACTCGTGACCCTGTTCTCCGAACTTCCAAGCATGCTCACATCAGGCCGGGGACCAGCTCGCAAGCGTTCTTTTGCTTGGCCCGTAACAGGAAGACCTGCGGCCATGCAGCTCAGGCTGTGATGCGCTGACCAACACATCCTAGATGCCTGATGAACAATAAAAAACATGGGGATTCACTAAGCAAGAATTTCACCGAATGCCCACCTGCATGAGCACTGTTGCTGTCAATCTGACTACATTTCTGCTGCTGTCATCGTCCCTGTTCCGGCTCCGACACTTCCGCAAAGCCTCACCCTGGGAAGACCTGGTCTCCTTCGACTCCGACCGGAAGAGCGCATGCGGCCGCAACCCAAACACGATTCAGTGGTATCCTTGAGCACATCTCCAAGTACCCTTCCTGGAATCCCAGGCGGTTGACCACGACGAACTCGTTAAATGCGCCGAATCAGCATCACATATGCAGCAGTGTGAGCAACTTCAATCGAACCAGAACCCCCCCTTGGTGTCCTGTCAGTGTAAATCTCAGAGAAGCGCTCTCGTGAGTCCGGCCTTGTGGTGCAGCCTTCCTGCCAGCATAGCTAATCCTGTGCCAAGTGCGGCTTTGCAGCAACTGTCTTTGGTCTTGCATAGTCTTGACCAGTCTTGAGACACACTTTCAATACAGGTTGTGCCGTCATGACGTGACAGCCAGTCTTCTCACAGACGTTGGTGCAACACAATTTACTCTAACATGCCTTTGTTTGTCCTAGCCGCAACCCATCAGAGTCCACCAACTCAACATGGAAAGGCACCAAGTCACCAGCATTAGCGCGAGTGTGCATGCTCGGAGTGTCTGGGCAAGATCAAGCCATCGTATCGCATTGTGAAGCCAAGGTGCTGGAAGCAACCTTTCTTGAGGCGTTCTTCTTGACCACACCTCCGATCAGCATATTTGAATGCTTAATCTCGGCCTTCAGAGTGCAGCAATGATCAAGCCAAGGCCCGCTAGGGAACCCGAAGCATGAAGCTTGCCGCAGAGCAAAAGAAGCGTTGTGAGTTTCGCTTTTTGACAAAATCCGAAGGCCTCGCATACGATTTATATCCCAGGATGTCCTGTGTTTCGAAATGGGACACTTCAATATGCTGCCAGCAACCACTTAATTTTGTCGCTAGGTCTGTGTGCGGAAGCACCGAGCGCGATGTATCCTCCGTGCGGTCCCTGCAAGTTGGCTGGGGCTCCGACTATGTGTGTGAAGCACATCCATCAGTGACTCCATGGACGACCGCTGCGACGTCCTGGGCCATTAGCTTCGAGACAGGCATTGGACTTTACCCTTGCTGCTTGCAACCACTCCTGCACTGCGATTTGGTAATAACGTGACAAAGGCCGGCACAACCAATTGTAATGTTGATAGTAAAAGAAACAATGGCAGGTATCCGATGCAAAAATCAACAACTACTATTACTGCAACGAAAAGTGTACCAACGAAGTGACGACGACGGCGATTACGACCGTGACCACTCCCTTCATGAGCCTTTGATTTTGGTCATTGTCATTTCTGTAGTGGACGTCTCATCGCAGCGACCCGCTTCTGCGACGTCAATGACGGACAGACACGGGACGGCAGAGCGACGACTGATTCTGGTGACATTGGTGCCATATCAAAAGCCGTCGTAAAAAAAACAGTTACATGTAACGATGATGTTGTGAAAGTACAGACCAGGAGCAGCTCCTGTAGTGGATGCAGCAATCAGACAAGTGATGGTCAGTGATGGTCTGAAACCCGGGGCAAGAGCACTGACGAAGTCGTCCGCGTCGTCGTGTGGGGAAATCTGTTCAGTCAACTGTGCTGAAAAGTTATGGCAGCCCAGGCTCACAGAGAGCATGCTGCCGAATGCCCGCCTATCCGGTGGGGCTTTGAGAGCTTCATAGGATTTGGTGACACAGCTTGCAGTTTTGGGCAATTCTTCAAGCAGTCCGAAGTCACAGAGCACAACCACAGCACTGCTCGCGGTATCTCCTAGCCGGGGAAAAATAGGAAGGGCGGTCCGCCTTTGAGGAATCGGCAAGGACCTCAACAGGGATCTTGCAACTTCTGAGCTCACTCTGCAAAGCTATCTCGAGCCGATTTCTTTGCAATAAAGCAGAGACTGTTCATGATCTGAGGTCCGGGCGTCGGGCTGCCTGGCAACGACTTGGGGGTTGTATGAAGCTAGGGCTAGTATAACGTGGTTTCAGGCGCAGTCGGGTGAGGAGTGACGAAAGTACGGACTGCAGAGTTCTTAAATCAGGAGTACGCGATTTACTCAATGATTACACTGTAACTGTAGCAGTCCTTGAACCAGCGATTGCTTGTGTCGAGAGGCCGCAAGGGCCAACTAGTTACTAGTTGGAAGGCCTCAACCAAACCCCTCGAACCTCGAACAAAGTTGCGTATATACACAGTCTTCCCCGCTCAAGCTCGGCGCTTGGCATTCGGATGTTTAATCTCCGGGCGCAGTCATCTCAAGAACCCCGATGGCGAGCCCTGAATAAATTCCCACGGGTTGGTGCCTGGGCCTAGATCCACCATCCTTGGCTTTGCAATGGCCTGAGTGAAGCTGGCAGTCTCGGGACTGAGCACAAAACGAAAGCTGAAAGGCCTCCTGCATCGGTACAAACATATCATAGTTAACAGTCACGCCCGAAAAAATGAGGTCAGGACGGGTGTTGATGTGTTGGGCGATGTGCGTGGGCGGTTGTGTGGCGCCTGGCTGCAGATTGCCAGGCATCTGACGCAAACTGGAAAAGCTGGTGCATCGACGGCAGAAAGCGGGCCTGTGGCCAAACCGACTGCGCTGGGTGTCCCGTTGTTGCGGGACCTTGCCCGAGCCCACCGATGCTTGGGGTGCGAAGCAGGTCGGACTATGAACCAGGCTGTAACCAGACTATGAATGCTGGGCCTCATAAGCAGGCAGGCATCGTGTGGCACGAGAGTAGGAGGAGGTTGCTATGCTTTGCTATGCAAACACCCCCACAAATCACAGCAACAGGTCGTAGAATGCGTTCTGCCCTGCAAGCCTTAGGCCTGATTTGCAGCGGAAACGGAAGCAAAGAGGGTGCTCGCAGCCAGCATGAAGCCAGGTCTCTGAAGCCTTAAAAAGTCCTGAAGCCCTATATTGCAGAAGTGAAACCCGTGTTTTGAAGGACGCATGAAGATCCTTCTTCCTCAGTTGGCCGAGCTTCGGCTTCCAGTCCACCAAGGAGAACTTGGAAGCCGCGGCGTAGCCGTCGAAGGCCTTAGTGTTCTGTGACTGACCCACGATTCTTCAAGCAATGCTTAGTCTTTACAAGCTTCAAGCTTGTTCATGCGCGCGAGATGCTAGACTTAGAGTGATTCGAGAGCGTAGCAAGTGAGCTATCATTCATGCCAACTCATCAAGCATGGTGAGTTGGGTTCGCCCTAACAACACAAACGCTCTTGCCTCGAAACAGCCTACATAGCTAGCCGCTAGCCACCATGGAGATCACCTGGGCGATCCTTGGAGCACTTGATGCCAATTTGTACACCGCTTCCACACGACGTGGTCAAAACTCCTCCACATTGCCCCGGCGACCGCAATCGAAGTGACGAGACTAGCCTCTGCCTACACAAAAGTTCACTTGTTGGTATCCCTCGACTGGCACCGATCGCGTGACGAAGCACCCTGCCGACGTCGAGCGGGAAGATGTCGCCCGTGTCGGCGGATCCTTGTTTCCAAAGGGGTTATCCAAACATCCGACTGACGAATAAGGGCGAGACATGAGCCTGGTTCTGCAGTGGAGCGTGAACAAGCATGACGCATGCTTGGGTCCATTCATCTGGCCGAGGTAGGACGACAGGTGTGCAGCAGCACCGCGTAATGCAAGTAGCTAGTATGTAGACAGCAAAATATTCTCCCTTTCGTGATGCCGGGATGAAGCACAGCAATACTCAGCATCTGTGTTTCTGAGGGACACCTTCTTGATCGGGTCGAAGGAAGAAGGGGCCGCGAAGCAGGTTTGTAGCATCACCGAATCACAGAAGCAAAACAATCTGAACAGTCACATATCCCGACCCGGTTCGTATACAACTCTAGAGAGTGTTAGTCTTCAACTTTGCTGCCTTTTTTGCAGCAAACTTCTGTCCCTGAGAGCCGTCGTCATTACACACTCAGCAATCGTGACTGCAAAGGTCCCGCACAAGATGTATTCATGACGAGTGCACTTTGGTGGCCCGGTGTAAGGTGTGATGGTATTCATGTCGACAACGACAACTTTGACAGATCTGAAGAACAGTCAATGCTCCCCAATTCATTCCACAAATCTGCAAAGATCTGCGCGCCATGCTCCTGCCAAACCCCCGAATCGTATCCCAAAGCCCCGACGAGGCCTTGCTGGGCAAGGGTGCCGCCTGACGCGACGGGTCTCAAGCAAGCAGAACTTGCAACGAAGAGGCCAAGCAGAGAAGAAACGAAGTCTGGTGATCCTTGCACCGCTGCCTAGACTACAAAAGCCGCGTTCAGACTTCACGATGTGAACGTGTCGAGATCTTTTGGACCTTGCAAAATAGAAGCCCCTAGCATTCAAACCAGGCCTGCGTGAGCTCTGGTGTCGGGTACAAGCACTTGCGGGCGCGACTCAATCGCTCTCGCTCCTGGCCCTTGACGTTCTGTTTGCCTCAGCTGAGAACCCCTAGGCAATCGGCCTAACTAATTAGATACAGAACATGTGTTCCTGCATTTGATGGGATGCTGAACCAAATATGTAGAGAAAACCACATGCGGCTGCATCGGGGTGATGCATTACCGCATTTCTTGAAGGTGAGCTGGGGGTCATGCAACATGCCCGTTCAATTTTCTTCCGGCAGCTCTACACGGAAAGACGAATTTCGACACTCAGCGATGCCTGTTCGCACTGAAGACCTATATTCATATCTGATGTCCGGTCCATCTAGAATCACAAAGCCCCTAAACCTTCTCCCTCTCAACCTCACCCCACAGTGCTCCCGAGAGGCTAGATCTCTGGTAATTCACCAGGGCATCCTGCGCACAAAATTCCTTTGCCAATGTCTGAACTATGGCGCTGCACACCAAGCGACGAGATCTACGTGGCTCGAAACAACCTTGTGTTATAAAGCCAACGATGCTGCTGAACATGCCAGCATGTCAATGCTTTGCTGGCCTCTTAACATGCAGTACCGACTTGTTTGGCTCTGCTTGTGACATCTCTGTCAGAACCACATAATCAAGCTGGACTGGGACGAGCTTTCGGCTTGATGCTGAGCATCTTTCTACGGAAGTTTTTTGGCCTGCTACAGCTTAAGGTTCTAATCCTCTTCTGCCTAGCATCAACCGAACATGCATGCAGAGCCCTCTGGCGATACTTTTCAGTCTTATCCATTTCCCTCCTTGACCAACCGCAGCGCCGGCGGAACTCTGCGCATTTCCTCAGACATCAGCTCCGAGGAGGGTTTTGCCAGCTTTGGCTCCGATCTGAGCAGCGGCCCTAGAGCCGCCCTAGACCGACACGAGAGCTTGTTTGCTCACCACCCTGAGGCTCCAAGATGCCTTTTCACTCCTAGTCTGCACAGTGGCACCGAGCCGCTGCCAGCATACGCAGGACATCCTCCTCAGAGAGCACGTCCTGTGCCTGGCTGGGCTCGGGAATCTGCTAAGCTAGTGAGTTGGCCGCGTATCCATGACTCCGGATCTAGGAATCTATGGGCTGATGGGAAGATGTGCTAAAAGTGTTCCCCCTCCCACCCCCCTGGCCCCCCGAAAGCGTGCCTGAGCCTGTGCCAGGCTGGGCTGCTGCAGGGGCGGCTGCAGGGGCGGAAGAGGATCCTTCGAACATTAACGGAGATCGGCAAAGCCGATGATGTCTGCACAAGTCTGACTTGTCGCGGAGACTTTGGACAACTGCTGGATGTATGGCTGCGAAGATGTCTAGCTGATGCTGGCCGTGTTGGTGCCCAAAGGGAAGAAGAACTGCCAGAGCACAGGGGCGACAGAATATAGTCATGATGGCGAGCTAAGTCACTCTGTAGGACTATTGTGATGATGATCCCCTTGGTAGGCGTGGGACTCCGAATCCCAACTTTTGCTCGGAAATTAGGCTTGTCTCGAACCTCATGCTGCTGCTGGGGTCCCGGCTATCAGCAGGCTTGTGTGCAGGTCGCTACAAGAACCCCATGCGGCTGACGACATCAGTTGTTCGCCGCTTGCCGTTGTTGCGACAGACCTAGACCTATACAAGCCCTGACCACGAGGGTTAAAGGCGTACCAATGCTCGGGTGGACGTGACATTCTCGCTCACCTGGTGCTCAAGATGTAGTCGAAGCATACTTTCGGGCTGGGCAACGGAGTGAAACCTTTCGAACGATCAAGCAGCTTCGGAAGCGAGGTTAGCTGTTGACACGGGTGTGGAAGGCTTGGCCTTTTGTTTTAATCCCTGGTGGACGGAATACTACCGCTGATGCAAGAACATCAAACCGCACGATACCTTCGGCAACAAACTGATGCTCTTCCAAATGGCAGTTAAGGGATAGCCGACGCCCGCCTCCTCTCCGCGATGATACGCAGCCTGAGCACAGATTACTCCGAGTGGAATGTCAGTGTGGTATACCGGTATACCGATACGTATGCGAGGTTTAGTCCCATACATTTCTTCTCCGCCCGGTGTGTCCGAGTGTCGCGGACACGCCCTTCCCTTCTCAGCACTGCTGCTTTGCCCTCGCCCTGGCTAAATCTAAGTGTAATCAGAAACTGGCATTTCTGTCCTGGTCTCCCCGGTTAGCGGCCTATCGGTTCTTCTGCGGATGTGTCAACGAAGAAGGCAAACGAGCTGGCCCTCTCAAGGGGTTTCCCCCTCGCCCGCGCCTCTCTCTCTCTCTCTCTCTCTCTCTCTCTCTCTGTGGTTCTGCATCAGTGCTGCATCCTGAACGTCCCACTTCCTGACTAGCGTTGGCTGCGTTTTCGCCTGCAGACGGCCATGCCCCAAAATTCTTGTGAAGAGTTGCCTTTGCTTCTAGGATAGTCCACGCTCTAAGTCAGGGCAGCTGAGCTGGCAACAGGAGTAACAATGCCACTACCCGTGGTTCGTGGACGCAGTCAGCAACTGTATCAGCAAAAGAAGAGATGGCTCATAATGAAAGCATTTACTTGCACGAATCAGCGACAAGTTATCTATCAAAGCCCCACCTCCTGGATGTATCTTTGAAGCTGTGCAGTGGAGAGTGGTCGGTTCCTCGGTTTCCAGGCAGTGGGGCGGGGATTTCGTCCGGGGTGGGAAACCAGGGTACTTTCTGTTTGCCCCGGATCGGTGCTCCACTGTTGCTGTGGTCGGCTCCGAAGCAAGAAAACTGAAAGCCTGGGGGGACCTTCAAAGTGCATGAGTCTGGCTTGCTGCTCTAAAGTCTCTAAAGGTACCACCACACATGCAGACTTGAAGCTCTAGATACCAACGGCGGTACCTGAACACATTGGTCGCCTGACCGTTGCGTGGTTGGTAGCTCGAAGTCCCCAAAAGCCTGCTTTTGGAACTGGGCCGCGGCAGAATGCCGGTCTTCGCGGAAGCATCTGGCACTGGCACATCCTGGACTGCATTCTGCTGCGAAAAGGGCGAGCAAGACTTCAGAAGTTTGCTTGGTTGTCAAACACACGTTCAGCGTAATCATCGCTATCGCTGTTTGGTGCAGCGTACCGGAACATCTAACGGAACTTGAGGAGCACCGACGGAAACAACGAGATTCACTGAGCGGAAGTATGCGACATATCATTTATCGCAGAGCTCCCCTGTACGTAAATGTACATCTACGGTCACCATGCCTTACCTGGCTGAAGAAACTTGCTGGTTACTCGGGAAGGTTCGGCCACCCGGGAACCGCAAATTGCTACTGTCGAAAAGGCTTGTAGCGGCTGCATTGCGCAAGAGGTAACTCCTGCCACTGTAAGCGAGGAGCAGGGAAGGGCTCCGCCATCAGAGACGAAGTGGGCTGCAGGCACCTTCCACGATGACGATAAGCATTCATGTCTACGAGCTTCTTCGGCTACGATTCTGCCTCCGCACACCAGCAGATTGCTGCTGTCTCATTCTATGAGCAGATGATGATGATGATGATCAGGCTGATCTTGATGCTGATGGTGATCGTGGTCATGATGATGGTGATGACAGAACATTCTTGAGATTGAGCAGTAGGTATAAGCCAGGCAGCAGGGTATCAGCATGTACCAGTATCATCCCACACTCATGAACGCAATACCATGGACTTGCTGGCCTGGAGCCCTGGGAAGAGCCGGGAAGAGAAGTGGACATGCGTAGTTCTCTAAATTGGGGCCCCTTTTTAGGCCCCAAATGTAGTACGGCACCCTTATCAAAAGGAGTCCAAAAAGGGACCCTAATTTAGAGAACTACCCACATGACAAAGACGGCTCAGAGCTTCGGAGTCGAGGCTGCTTTTTCTCGGGCTCGGGGGTGCACCGACTGATGGAGCTGAGACTGAAGGGTTCAAGCTACGTCAAAGAGTCAAAGTGGTAATGAAAAATTGAAGTCCCGAGGCCTGAGCACAGGATATGAACTGATTATCTCCATGTTAATCTGGCAGCTCCCTGGCGAACTGCTGCTTTGAGCCGACATGCAGCGGCAGGTTCCCAAGTGCATGACATGCAGTTGCCTTGGACATGACCCGAGGTATATCATAAGGCCATAGCTTGCGAGAAACTGATATCCTCAGCCCAGCATCTGTAAACGTCAGCGTCGGGATGAGCTTTGAAAACGGCTTCTGCCACCCCCTGTGCACTTCCCGAGTACACGCCTCAGTCAGGCAGGAATTATGGAGCATGTGGTCTGCTGCAGAAACATTGTCAAGCATGGCGTCGGAATCGAACTGTGCCTTGAAGCTTGCTTCGACTGCTCACGGTCGTGGCTCGACGTTTTGTCCATCCAAGGGGCAGTTGCACTGGTGCACGATGAAGTCCTCCTTTGCCTGAAGCCTTAGTTAGATGCTGGCTTGGCTTGTGAATCTAAACAAAGGCGCGATTGTGTTGGGTGTGCATATTCATAGAGCTTCGGCAGGGCAAGCACAAGCATCCATTCGCAAGTAAAGAACAACTCCTTTGTGGACGGACCACGTGAACCCTCAATTCCAGTCACTAGTCGGACGGCTAAGCCGCTAAGCTGACTGAGCCGAGCCGCAGATCTCCAGCTCTGTGGATAAGGGTTCCGCCAAGCTGCCTCTACTACTTCTACTTCTACTACTACTACTACTACTACTAGCCACCCCCCTCCTACCAACCACCTGGCGCCTCAATCCACCACCATCATCGGGCATCATCATCCATCATCATCCTTCATCATGCA